>JALKBU010000859.1:0-22443 GCA_023091735.1 Trichomonas tenax | reverse complement strand
GAAATGCAATCAATGATTTGATAGATATATAGACTGTGCCACTTACACTACTGGATAGACAACTATCAATATGTACATGAAAGTACTTTCAAATCGAAAAAATATTGATCAGATAAAAAGTTATGAATGTCGCGGGACTACACCGCAGAAGGAAAATTTTTCCCTTTATTGATTCATTATTTAGTAAGATGCAAATAGAATTAATTTATTATATATGTGTATATATGGGTGTGATGCATAGTTTAGATACGTACAATAGATAAAAGTGTGTTTTTATGTATCAGATACTGTATTTCTTAATGTATTGCGTTAATTTTGAAATGACCTATATTGGAAACTTAATAAAAATGTCTATTTCTTCGATGAATCAAGCCAAATTTGAATTAGTATATATAAATATGGTAATAGACCAACTTTTATTTTTTGACATTCTGATGTATTTACTTTACATTGTTAAAAAATTCCCACAATTTATCGGACAAGTTTTGCAATGCATATATATCAGTATGGATGATAAAATAATACTTAAATATATTGAATAGATTATGCACATATAAAAGAATACATTACACATTGTTAATATGAATGGATATCAATCATGGGGCTTTCTATGATGATGTTTTTACATTTAAGACATCACATATTGAATCGTTAAGAAATTTATATATATTGAGTTTACTTCTATAAATCACTTTATCTAATATCAAAATTCAAGATGCACAATTAATAAACCAATATTATCTAAATTAAGATGAATTTTGTAAATCTTAATTGCTTGAACTCACTTCTATCTTTAAAACACATTGGAAACATGTTTATATCGCTGAATAGTACATCTTACAATGCCATACACACATATATATTCACTATATAAAAAATGTTCAATTTTATTTTTAGAAAAAATACATTATATAGCATGATTTATCATTGAAACTACATGCAGTACATATGCTAAACACAGTATCAAAGTATCAACAAAATATAATGCAAATGTCAAATATACAATTCAATATATATGTGAAAGACCTTTGTGAAGAATATCAGCATTTGGGCTCGGGACTTTCTGATATTTGCGCACATTGCAAGGATTAGATAGTCATTATTTTCCAAAAAGAGTATTTAAGGTTCTCTATCGTAATAAAATCCGGACTTTTCGCGACGGATATAAAAAATCAGGCGCGCCTCGTATAAAAACTCATGAATTTTTGTCCAGTAAATAATTTATTTGACAAAAAACGATAAAAAGAAGGTTATTTTGTCTGGAAACAATAAATCAGGAAAATTCCAAAATATCTTCCAGATTTGCATCTCTAATTTTATCGTGCTACATTGAATGTATTTAATTATTGATTTTAGGAGAAGGCCTCCACCTTTCTAGAAAAACTGACATTTGTAAAGTGTCAGATTGGCCATTCTTAATGTATTAAACGAACAGCTTTTAAAAACCAGAAGAGATCAAGCATTAATAAATCAATGACCTCTACAATCAACAGATAATATAGCCACTCACTCAATTACTTCCATTCTCAGAAAAGATCTTCAGCAATCAATTAATTACCTCAATTCTCAGCAAAGATCTTCATTTACTAACGGATGTTGAGATACAAATCATGAAGGAAATTACAGAATTTATTTCCACACATGCTCCAGATGAGGTAGTAGAAATGTGGAAGGAAAAATGAAGGAAATTGGAATTAATAATTTTACTTGTCAAATTTTTGTTGTTTACCCGATATTTTTGACATGTAAACTCGTCACTTTTATCAAAAGGTGGATGACTCATTTTTGGAGAAAAATCACCTTTTGAATTAATTCTTGATACTTGTCACTTTTGTAATGTTTAAGATTATTCTCTAATTCAATTTAAAAACAATCAGCACCAAAAATCATATCATTTGCAGATAAATATAGTTTGTCAAAAATGCAACATTTTACACGACAAAATATAATTACATGTCAAAAGTATAAAAGAAGTTTTTTCTTTTGTGTTTTCTTCGTGAAACCGATGTTGAGCATCTGCTAATGTGAATTTAAATTATACTTCCTTTTGTTATTATTTATTGACAAAAGTACAATATATATTGATATTATACTTATGTACATTACTGCCACAGATAGGTATCCTTATGATAAGATTGATGTGATTGTTCAAATGATGTATTTATATTTGATTATTCATTTTAAAACTCATTTTGACAAATATCATATTTACACGGCATAAATTAATCAATTCTGGCATGAAATCGTTTTACACGACAAATATGAATTTTTGATTATAAAACAAAATAATATATTATAGTAAATCTAAAACTTCAAAAATTACGCAATTATCAATTTTTGCTGGAAATTTTATTTTGCCCTGGATTTTTAATTTCATAAAATGTCTTCCACAGCAGCTGCAGTAAACGCAAATCAGTCCCAGAAACCAAATGAACAGGCGAACTTGATGAATTCAATCAGTGAAAAACTAACAGCAGTCGTAAAATTGACGCATGATCATTATCTTGAAACTTTTGATATTCAAAAAACGAATGTTGAAAACAACGAAACAGACTTCCAACTTGCATCACAAATTTTAGCCCGATTAATTCAGTTTAACAATAAAGGCGAAAATTTATTCGACTTAAAGTTTTTTCCTGGCGATTTAAACCAAGACGATAATGAATTTTTCAGAAATAGAAATCCCACGAAGAGCGTTAAAAAACTTTTACAAAATTTTGATTTCGATAAATTTATCGATTACATAAAACAAAGGAAAGATGAAGTTCCCTATTTATTCAACTGCTTTTTGCCAGCTCTGTTCGGTGGATTCAATACAAGAACCAGGCAACTCAACTTTTTAGAGTTTTTCAATAATTTCAAGCAGAAGGATTCTTCACCTGAATTTCAATCGATTCTCATTGAACTTATCAAAGGATACGTACAGTATGATTTCTCATTCTTACTGAGCTTTAATTCATTAATTCCAAGCGAGCCACCATTTGATGAACAAACTGACAAAAGTGCTAGAAACAAAAGACCAATTTATCCTCTCTTTATTTGCATGAAATCTCTTCACTATAGTTCACTCGGATTACACGAAATTATTAATTCATTTGGTTCTGGAGAGGATTCCAAAATTTATGAACTCATTAAGCAACTTACATTTTTTGCGATTGATATTTTTAAGCCACTTTACAATAAGTATGAATGGATCAATAATGAATACCAAGAAATCATGAGAGTTATCGAGTACGATACTTTCAAATCATATTTTAAATGCAATTATTTGCGAAAGGTTTACTTAACAACAAACGAGATTAAGAACACAGGAAAAATCGTTCTTTCCCAACATGATTTTGCGCTATTGAAATTCTTCACAGATCCAAAGGCTAAAGAGATCGATTTCACAAATGAAAAACATATAACCAATAAGAAGAAAACTTTACTTTTATTCAATTCTGTTGATGCGTACAATTATCCAAATATATCAGGAAAAGAATTTTCTGAAAGTTGGAAAGCAGTTGATCAGAAATCGAAACAAACCGGCCAACAGTTCCTTAAATTGATTGATGGCATCTATTATTCTGATGGAAGCTTTAGCATCAATAAAAATATTAATGATATTGACGCTCTTTCTAGGATTCAAACTATCCTTAATGATCAGTGCACTTATCTTTCAAACTTACAACCAGATTCTAATATTTTACTCCATATTCCATTCTTGCAGACTCAAAAGAACAATATATTACAGATGTTTAGAGTTAGAATTCATAAACTTAATACTGATAAGAAAATCGAATTGCCCGTTTACACCGATGGATTTTTCAAATTATATGAGGCCAAAAAAGAAAAGAAATGATTGCATCTTTGGCAATTTTGAGTAAATTATTATTTTTTAAAATACATATAAATATTTATCATGTCTATAGTTCAACTTTATTACTAACATTTAAATTTGTAATATTAAAATTTGGAAAGTGCTAAATTAATATCAGCTGTGATCTTTGGAGTGTTCTTTGTATTAGTATCATTTTCAGTTTTTTTATTTTGTTTTTGCTTTTTGAGATGTCTTTTCATTTGTGAATTAGTATAGAACACATATTCCACTATTGTAATTTGATCTACGATGCTAACAAGGAACCAAACCTTCTGTCTAAGTCCAAGATTCAATTCAATCAATACAACAATCAGGAATATCACTGCGATTTTCAGAAATCTATTAAACTGCTGAACTTTCTTGTCAAACATAGGCGGTACATTTGGTTTTTCTTGCGCTAATGCTGTTTTAATCATAAATCTGATATAGTCATGCTTTTGCTGATCAACTAGGTTCTTTAATTGAAAAATAAGGGGCATATTGACAAGAATATCGGTGTAAAGTGATCGTCCACAGAAAAACAGCAACAAAACGGAAAAGTATTTTGAAACATTCCATTGAAGAGGAGCTAAAGGTGGACCACTCATAGAAAATAGTATTGCTGAAATATATATTACATATTTGGCTTTCTGTGAGTAATAATAAACATGTGCAAGTGATGAACTGTAATTATCTCTTATATACAAAGAAACGATGTTAGCAAGCATTATCATTGATACAAAGAATAAGAAAAATGAATGTAAACCAATTTGATCTGAATGATTAAGAATGTAAATAATTTCTCTAACAAAGAAATAACTTAACAAAATAAGAACAATGTAGTTGATTTCATGCATAATAAGATCTAATTGAGTGGAGAATCCCCAAGGATAACGAATTGCAGAATGAGATCGAATGTTTTCGTAATAATTGCACGTAGTGATGAATATTCCGTGCGTTCCTACAGGTGGCAAATGATAATTTAGATATTCGCTTTGTAATTTCGGTAATAGAAATTCTTGATATCTATTTAAGAACAATCCGCATGAAATTGATGAATTCTTCGAATCTTTTATCGCACTGTCAATCAATTCCGTTGGTAAAGCCATAGGAAACATACTTTCGTTTGGAAAAGGGTCAGATATCACGAAAATATCCGAAGGATCGACAGGAGTATATTCAGTGACGTATTCGAAGCAAATGGGTGTTTTGGATCCCATTAAAAAGTATCTTATAACAGAATCAAATAAACCCATTTATAATTTTGACAAACTGACAAATATTCTGACAACCAAAATCTACACTCACTATTCACAGCATCTATAAATTTTAAAATATAAAAATCAAGCAAATATAAAATTTTGACAACTGACAAATTTGTCGTCAAATAGTTTCATTTTGTTTCTTTCTCTAGAAATATCAATTCAGAAGGCAAATCGATGAGTTATTTTAAGCATATATTAACTTCCTGAACGAACTCTCCATACTAATTTCATTTTAATTTGTAATATGATGATTTCAATTAAACAAACCAAAAATGGGGGTTTCATATCCGTAAAATATTAATAATTGATGTAATAAGACAATTTGAAACTTTATCATTGAAAAAAAGATGATTAATATGTGAAAAAATATATTTTTCTGTTGAAGTATTTTTTGATGGATATTTTATAATTTGACACATCATAATATATCAAATTATATTAGAGCATATTTTACACAGTCTTAAAACTATGCGGCAAATATAAATTTACAGTTTTAGAATAATCAAATCATTTATGAGTGTTGATATATAAATCATTTGATGGGAGGTTAAGTTTTGCATTCTTGCGAGATCTGTAACAAGAACAAAGAAATCTGATCATCAGAATGAATGCGCTAACTAACAAAATGAAAACAATTAGTGTGAATACTAAATAATAAAGATTGTCATATCTGAAGATATATGATTCATCTAAATTGCCAACTAATCAAGTTTCAGTTTTGTAATGCTTGCACGTTAATTAATTTATAGTATTCATTCCAGAATCTAACTTTTGTATTCAATTTTACTTCTCATTTATTGCAATTCAGTTTTTCTCCACATGCAATTCTCAGAGTTGATAAATATGGTTTTGGCTCTGATTTAATAAGTAGTGATTCTTTCTTCATAATAGCTTCAGAGATCGGATTCAAATTCAATCTTAGATTTTCGTATGTGCCAATGCATAAAATTATTTGGGATATTCTGAATAGAGAAAATGGAACTTCAATTGTTATGCTGTGATTACCATTTTCTTGATTTAATTTAATAAATGCTCCTATCTGGTTATTAACTTTGAGTAATTTTGAATTAGCCAATCCAGTATAGTTATCTCGCTCTATATAAATCTCATCGAAGACTTTTGTTTTGCATCTGTCTCAAAGTTAGACACATCCTCTAAATATAATCGATTGATTTGGACATCATTGACTGGAAAATATGTTTTACATCCGCTTGTAATGTGTAACAATGGTATTTCAGTTCCATTTTTCAATACATTAATATTGAGTCTCATATATTCTGTGACATTCATCGATAGTGATATTGATTTATCGCAAAGAATCAATGAATTCGATGTAATATCGCATGGGATAATGAAATCTATGGGGAAATCACCTTCAAAATATGAATAATTAAAACCAGTAATGATATTCACTGAATAATTAACCGATTTGTTGGTTTTGCTTATAATTCTTATTTCAGATAATTCAGGATCCAAGTTAATAACTTTTGCAGAAATATTGATGTCTTCTATTGCAATGCAATTATCATAAATTGTTATGTTCCTCATAGGACAATGTAATGTAATTATATGCTCAACATCTGTACTAAAGTCTTGATAATCAAGAACACGATCTTGAACAGCATGGAGATTTCAGAGTAAGTTGAAATCAAGTTTAATTTCTGGAACTGATAAAATTAAATTTTCGAGTTTTTTATACCCTAAACCAAATACGAATTAGACTTAAAAATACAGCAAAATTTCAATTAAATATATATAAAGGAAATCAAATTTGTCACTTTTCAAAATGTTTTTTTTATTTCTAACCTTGATTTCTTGTTCTGAAACTCCAAATGTATCAATTTGCATTTATAAAGAAACAATTTCTTCTTGTCCAAGCTCAATGGATCTATATTTTTATGAGAGGAATGTTTCATTTTTAAACTTACATTCGTTTCAACATAAAAAAGTTTCTATTTTCGTTAGAGGCAACATCGAAACAGCATTAGTGCTTGACAGCATATCAAATATTGACAGTATTTACATTTTCGGAGACAAAATAAACTCAGATTTAATAAATTTGCATTTTGATTCATATTTGACCACAACTTTTTATCTTAAAGATATCACAGTATCTTTGATGTCACAAAGAGATGCAATACAGATTAATGGGATAATTGGCTTTTCTTTAATCGGAATAAATGCGCCAAATATAACCTTAAAAGCAAAACGAATTTCAATTCCGTTGTCAAAATTTCTTCATATAGGAAAAATAGAGTGCGATGTTTTATCATTTGATAACAATAATAGCATATATGAACTCGAAGGAAATATAGATATAAATTGCAGTCAATTTGTCCAATTCATAAATATCAATATAGTAAAGTTTGGATTTAATCTCAACAAAATGCTGGTCTCAAAAATATCAACTCAAGCAAAGCAAAAGTTTATATTACGCTTTATCCAACCTTGTTCGATCGAAGTAATCAATGATAACAAAAATCAATTATATTTCACAAATTACTATCAATATTACAAACCATTCTTTACGTTCTCATTGTTTTTAAAGCACTGCTCCGTTACTTTCGATGATTGCGAATGGTATTCATCTGAAAGTATGTTCACAATAAATGCTGAAAAGGATGTTGACTTTTATCTGTTTTCTTCATTACCAGCTTATTTTTCTATCCGGGATGATTGCAGTATTGTATTTTCAAGAGACAAAATCACAATTGACGGAATTGAATGCTACTCATCAACAAAATTTTACAGTTTGAATTCACAATATACTGCAAGAATTAATAAGTTGGTAGTGGCAACAAGTGTTGTCATTGACATTGATGATTTGAAGAATTTGATCATTGATGATTTAGAAATTAATACTAGTAATGATTTCTTTTTGGGAACAGACTCTAAGAGTCAAGTTGAATTGCACCGACTTAAATGCAGTAATTTTATTGATCATTTCAAAATCGAAGTCAACAATTTAAATTTTAATGGACTGCTTTGGATTGAGCTTCCAAATTCAGCAAATGAATCTTCAATAATAAGAGCAAACAGATTAGTAGGAAGTGGTGTGCTTTTAATATCTTATCCTGATAATTATCAATTGGAAAATGAAAAAGTTGCCTTTGAACTTTTATTCGTAGAAAACATTGATTCATATTTAGCTTATTTAATAGATATTCCAAATACAAAATTAGATATTGGTTCTCATTACATTTCAAGTGGTTTAGTTTATGATCTATTTGTAAAGCGATTGAGATTCACAGCCAAAATTGCAAAATCTCCTAAAGGTCAATCTTTCTGCTTTGGCAATAATTCAGTTTGCAATGAAGAAAAGGATATAATTATATCAAATAAGGTCGAGTTGTTTGATTGGTACAATTACCTTCCTGGAGATTTTTCATTGCTTAACTTCAAAATATTAGACAATAATTTATTTTCAGAAGACATTATCGATTTTTATCATATATCTGAATATGAAACAATTGATTTTAAAATTACAGGGCGAACAGATTCTGGAGTTTGTACAAATAATAATTTTGTATTTAACGGATTGATATTTTATCAGTTCGATTCAATTTATATCGATTGCCTCAACACAAGTTTAGTGCATTTACGCTCGAGATCAAACCTTCAATCAATTAATTTAAGGAATACTTATATTGATAGTGTTCTCGAAAAGACATTTCTATCAGCTCCTTCTATAACAATTGATTATCCTACATTAAAGAATCTAAATGCTTGCAAAAATGGATCGATAAATTTTGAAAAGTTTAGATCTGATTCTACAGTAACATTGGAGTGCGACGATAGGAATATTTATTTTTATGAAGAATGTATTTGCCTTGACGATATTAATATAACAGCGAAAATCATCTGCTTGGATCCACTTTTTCAAAGTTTGAAGTTAATTGGAAGAACAAATAAATCAGTTAAATACTCTGTGAACATTACAAATGGATTTAGCGATCTACACGTTTTGGGTGATTTTCCTCAAGATTTTACAATTCCTGCGACTATCAATTCAGACTCTAATATATATTGTTCGACAGATGTTTTCCCTTTATCGATCTTGATCGATAATAACATGAATTGCAATTTCTCTATTTTGAACAAAAATGTTAAAATGCCTTCACTTTTACTAACTGAAGATTGCGGACTCTATTTTAAAGTACAAAATGAAGCCACTCTAACAATTAAGCGTCTATATTTAATTAACACTGAAGGTTTCATTCCATCACTGAAAAATTTGAAAGTTAATATAGACGAAATTTACTTTCAAGGCGACGAATTTATTGGAACTACAGCAGCCGATATTAAGAAATACAAAGTTGATCAGAATTCTGGAGCAAAAATTATATTCCCAAGTGAGCATAAGATTCATGATAAAATAACAATTGAAGTCCCATTTTCACTTTATAGATTATCTCAGATTCAATTGAACAATGGAACATATGAAAATCTTGAATTAAACATGTACTCAATTTCAGAAGATGCTATGCTTAAAGATTATTATCGAATTAAAGCTGATCCTAATTCATATCTTGATCCAGTAGATATTGCATGTGGAAATGATATTAAATGTGATACATGGAAAGTGAATCTTAAGACAAAAGTGAGTTTTTGGAACGAATACTATAAATTTGAATGCCGAAAATCAGAAGAAGAAAATTGCTTAGTTGGTGTATTGGATCCTGTTTATATTATAAGATTCCAAATAATGTACAAAATTGTATTTATTTCAATTGGAATAGTTATTGTATTATTTTCCTTCATCTTGCTGGGACGAAAATTATCGCATCGTTTCAAACTTAAAAGACATGAAATCTTTTCATTTGAAATTGAGTCCATTTTATCAACTTAATGTTTCTTTTTCTTCAGAGCATATTTGAATGGTTTACAATCCAAGGTTAGCTTACAACGCAAGGATTAACCTTAACCCCCATAAAATGTTTTAGATATTTCCAAGCTGTTTATCGCTGATATTAACTAATTGATCAAATATGAAGCAGCAGTTCCATCAGTTGCTGATCAGTTCGACGTTGTTAAGAATGAATCAACTTATACATTTTATTATCCATGTCAATCCAATATTGATTGTACTCCATATGTCGTTAAATTCCCACAAGGTGTATTTAGAATCGAAGCATGGGGTTCTGTGAGCTCGTGGTGGACAAATTCATGGACCCGATCTTATCCTGCATATGGAGGGTATAGTTCAGGTATTATTTCGTTTAAAGAACCTAAAACTTTATATTTTTATATTGGAACAGTCGGCTTCTTTAATGCCATTAATGGTTCAAAATTAGGAATTCTTCCTGGTGGTGCCACCGATGTCCGTTTAGTTTATCATGAAAATTGGTTTGATGAAGCTTCTTTAAGATCTCGAATCTTGATTGCTGGCGGTGCTGGTTCGAGCGAGTGGGAAAATAATATAGGTGGTCATGGAGGTGGTCTTGAAGGAGGTAATGCTGTATATGCAGGTGTTGTTTCAGGTGGTGGCACTCAAACTCATGGCGGTTTTATTTTTAGGAAAACACAAGCAGATATGAATGTAGGGAATGGAAGTTTTGGGATGTCTCGCACATACGATGGAACGACTGATGGAGGTGGGAATGGAGGAGGTGGCTATTATGGAGGGGCTTCGATGAATATCGCTGGTGTGGGTGGTGGTGGATCGAGTTTCATTAGTGGTCATCCTGGTTGTATTGCTCTCGAAAATGAATTTTCAAATACACCAAGTTTGACAAATTCAAGTATCCACTACTCAAACATAATGTTCACCGACACTGTTATGATCCAAGGCAACAATTTAATGCCACTTCCAGGTCTTCCATTTGGTAAAATTGGAATTGGAAATACTGAAAATGGTGCCATTCGATTGACTATTTTACATGTTAATTGTCAATCATGCATTGTTAAAAACTATCAATATTGTAGATTGATTTTAATAATATCTATTTTCATTTCCCAAGATTGAATAAAATCCAATATAAATTCAATTTTATTGATACTTTTTATATATATAAAATCAACGATGATTTTTTTTTGTACGGATTATCCGACCAGATTGTTCCATTTTATTTTCTCTCCATTGAGTTTCCGACCATGATGGTTTGTACATTATTTATTTATGTCAGCCACCCTATCAAGCCAAATTGAGAAGATATTTACGTGCTTCTGAGTATGTTTATAGCATTTGATTGTCGATTTAATTTGAGGATCCTCATGCCTCCTGAAAGCACGTAAATGTTTCATCAGATGCGTCATGTTAGAGACTAACTCGCTAAAAATCACAAAATTCAAAGAGAGCAACGATAAAAAAGTGGAGCCAAATTTCTTGACCATAGATTAGCAAGGGATTCAGTGATTTCATGTATTAATAGATATCTGATTTTGCAATGACATTCATTTCTCGATTACTTGGGTCACTTTTCATTTTGGTTCAAGAAAAAGGAATGAGCGCCTCTGGGAGAAGAAGCAGCAGAATGATGGACAAGAAAATACGTCATCTGGTTGAAAGCGATGGTTTGTTCGAGGATCTCTTGAACTTTTTAAAGTCTGAGAAACTTAGTGTCGCTGACTCTATTTCTTTAATTAAGAAAATCAAAGGGCATTACAATAATGATGAAATGTTCTCGATTCTCAAATCAATAAATGTTTTTTTCGGCGACAAAGACACAAGAACATTGAAAGTTATCGAATTCATGAACACAGTTTATGATGTTTTCAAGATCAGATTTATTCCCGAAGTTGTCCGTTCGATATCATCCTCAGGTTCAGATACAAAATACGAGGAACAAAAACACATTTCGACGCTAGAAACAAAAATAGAAGATCTTACATCTCAAAACAGCATTCTCAAAGCAAAAGTCCAAAATCTCAGAAACAAACTTGAATCAGAAAGGAAAAAGACCCACTCATCGTCGATTGAACCTACCAAGATGAGTTCTTTAGAAACTGAAATTCATAGTCTTCGAAGCAACCTAAAATGTGAACGTGAAAAAACGAAATCATTAGAAAAGGAAGTGAAAGATCTTTCTTTCCAAGTGAATCATAGGAATATATATTCATTTATGAAGATCGAAAATGCAAATCGTAATTATGATGAAATATGCAAAATAATTGAAAGAATTTGTGAAGAAAATGACAAATTTGGTCTTGAATATGCTGTGAAAGAAAAGTACTGTGAAGTGACTGATTACTATAGCTATGCTGTCACAAGTAATTTTAAATTCAAGAGTAATTATATATATGGGAAAATGCTTGTTGAGGCTGGCGCAAGTTATTTAGATTTCCAAAATAATTCAACGATGCTTTTCAAATTTTGCCTTGTAGGGAACCTTGAATTTGTGAAGTACATCTCTCGCCTCCTCAATGTTGATCCGAATTCATATGGATGTGATCATAAGACAGCGTTATATGTAGCTTCAGAATTCGAAAATTATGATATATGCGAATATCTCTTAACACTTCCTGGTATTGATATCAATGCAAGGTCTAATTCAGGGAAAACCCCACTTAGTGTTGCTAAAACTCGTGAAATCAAGAATCTTCTTCTAAAATTCAATGCTATTGAGTGATCTACTTCTCAATGATTATTTGAATTTAGATTAAAATAAATAATAAAATGATATTATTTTTAATTTTAAAATATATGATTGGACAATCATTACCTCTTACGGAGGTGCTGCAAAGGATTATTCGGGTGTAGGTGGCGGTAGATCTAGTTGTATTGCTCTTGAAAATGAATTTATAAATTCAAGTATCCACAAACACGTTGTTCACAAACACTGTTATAATCCAAGGCAACAATCCAATGCCGTTTCCTGGTCTTGCATTTGGTAAATGAGAATTGTAAATCTCAATCATGCAATATAAAAAATTATCAATATTCGAAAATGATCATTTTATCTTTTCAATCACTCGAAATAAGTGATATAAGGAATTATAATATTAATATTAAATTCATGTATTTAAGAAAGATCACAAAAATAAAAATACTCTTTATAGAAAATAAATATATATATAAGAAAGATATATAATTAAAATAGCGCAGAAAGACTCTTTGTTTCTTTAAAACTTGCTGAGACAACTGTGGGAGTCATAGCATGATCATTTGAAGCTACAGTAGGTGCGTTGATGCGAAGCTTGGCTCCAGATGTATTTGGTGTGAATAATGCGAGCAAACATGATCTTTCTGTAACCAAATCATATAGAATCATATCATTTCTAATATACACTCTATCATTGCTTGGATTCTCAAGGAACATCGTTACATCATCGTTGAGTGCACCTCCCTGCTTCAAAAGAGAACATTCAAGTCTCTTCCATGTGTCAGCGAAAACTTCATTTCTAATCAGCTTGAAAAAGAACGGTGAATATATTCCTCTCTCGGTTGTCATATAAAGTGCTTTGCTGGCAAGACGGACAAGGATTGTTTTATCATCAGGATTTCTTTCTTCATTATATTCACAATCTACCTTCAGTATTGTTCCAGAACATGAAATTGGATCAGATGGTAAAAGGGTTCTTTCAATCTTTCCTTGAACAATGGAATAAACTTTCATAGAAGAGGCATTAAACTCTCTGAATATGTTCATTGATTGCAAGTAAATCAAAAGCATTAAAACCTTCATTTCTCGAGTGACTGGAATAACCAAATTCAGCAAACAATTCTGTCCTTCGAAGCAGTAAACGTTAACATAGATTGCGTGTTGCATCATAATTTCATTCAATCCTTTATAAATATGGAACTTGAGAGAATATTCATCTTTGTATGAATCATAAGAAACCAAATCTGAGAAGTTCCCATTTCCTGATTGAGCTTTTATTGATGAATTGGATTGATAAACAACTAATGAATCTAAACCTGTATTGTAGTCTAATCTAAGAGCATCGCAAATTTGTCTTTTTCCTTCTGCAATATTAATTGAAAGAGGAATTCTTAAAGTCTTAGGAATGCCTCCAACAATGTCTGAAACAATGACATCACGTATTGACATATTAATATATAATTGTAACAATGGATTATGAACATCTGGAACTAGTGTAACATAAATATTTTCATTGAGTTCTTTTGTTGGGATATGAACTTTTGTCTTGCAGAACTCGATGTATATACCAAATGGCTGAAGTGGAGTTGGGGGAACGACAATCAAAGTATTATTTGTATTATTAATTTGTTGTTCAATAATTGAACGCTGTGGATCTAATTTCATTAATGCACAGCCCTTCTTTTCGTGATATACTTCATATACGGTATTTTGGGGAAGATTAAGTAATTTGCTAATATTAGAAAATTCATCAGAAATTGGATTAGTTGTGTTGAACTTTTGCAAGCCAATGAATTGAACTGGTGAAGGCTGTCCTTCAAAGAAAGCTTTAACCATGCATGGCATTGAATCTGTTTTCATATTCTGTATATCGCTAAGAATGACATAAAAATTGGTATCGAAGTCCTGAATTTTTGTGTTCGTTGGCCTAATTACAAAAAGTGGATTTCCTTCAGGAGAACATCTGAACAATGTAGTTTCTTGTGTTCTTCCGAGTTTAGTATGAATATCTTTAACAAGCTGATCAAACTTAAGCGATGGAGGAACTTTGAATGATAATGTTGGTTCATTCGAATAATTGCATACTGTGGATGCGACTGATTTGCAAATTGATTCTGTTGTTAAAACGTTGCAAGTAAGCTGCAAAGATTTCTTAATTTCGCGATCGTTTGCTTTGAGAGCTTCAAATTCTTTGATTAAATCTTTAGGAATGTCTGAAACAGAGAATTTATTGAGTAACTGATTTGCTATTGAGTGCTTGATGTAGACAACAAGATATGCGCAGTTGCTTTGATCACCATAAGTTTTCTCAACAGCTGTCTGTTGGTTGACAATTCTTACATATTTCTCATCGAATTCTATCCATTTTCCGTCAACATGAGTATAAGTGTAATAATGTCCACTGTCGATGACACCTTTGTGGACAACGACAGAGTAAAGTTCATACTTTTGATCTCCTTCTTCAGATGTATATGGAGACAAATCTATTTCTGTTGGAAATTCGTATCTTTTGTTGACTTTTGTTTTACACCTTTTTTGTTTGTCGAAGTTAAATCTGTATAAATGCAAGAGTAAAACAGATGGTGAATGTATTATTTCTGACTGTATAATAGCTGTTTGTGGCTCTTGACCTTCGATTTCTGTTGAATAATTTGGAACTTGTTTTGGTTGTATATAATTTGTTAATGTTTCGATCATATTGTTCTCTTCGATGACTAATGCAGGAATATCCATAAAATCTTCTGTTAATTCTTTTTCGTAGTTAATATTTGGACATTTAATTGTGATTTTTCTCACTCCTTTGAATAAATCGAAGAATTCATTCTTATATTTGGTATTTTCGAGCTGACTTTCAATCTTATTTATGAAAAATTCGAAGCATTCCTTTGCATCTCTTTGTTCGAGGACTTCTGGTGAGTCAGGAGGCCATCCGAGTGAAGCTGCGAGATTTCTTAGCGAGCACGTTGTCTTTTTGGTCATTAATTGGTAAAAAAGCCTTTGAGCGTTAAAAATTACTTCTGATTTGTCCGTTTTTCCAATGTCAATGGGTATTTCGAAGAGCATTTTCTTGAATATCGCCAAATTAAACATCCATTGTATCGTGGAATGGAGGTAACAAAGTGCTCCGTTTGTACTGAAACCGATAAATCCAGTTGAAGCTCTTTGTTCTTTTAACTTTTTCTTCTCATCTTCGATGGTATAGGCAGCGCTGACGAGAGGCTGTGAATAACTGACAGGAAGAGATGGAAGAAACTGGACTTCTAATGAAATTCGAATTTCATTTTTGGTATTATTATAACAATCCCTGATAAACATTGGAGGGAAAATATTATAATGTATCGGAATTCGCGTATCGTTCATTGTAATGTGTGTTTTGCCGCTGTTTGGAAAAGATTTATTCGGAACATTCTGATGCAGCCAAATTCTGTAAGCAATATTTGTGGATTTTTCTATATTGTGGGCGTTGAGATAAACTTCAATTGGACCATTATTGTTTTTGAATGATAATGAAATTTCGAAATTGTATTTTTCAGCGAATTTGATTTTGATCAGTATCAATTTGTCAGGGCGATTCAGAGGATCACTGACAGTGAATGTTTGTCTCAGCGTGAGAATATCGTTCAGTTTTCTCTCCTTTATTACATATTCATCCATTTTTTTTGAAAAACAATATTTCGATTTTTATTTGTATTTCGTGTTCTATAATATGTACAGTACCTATTTTCATCATAAAAATTCGATTTTGTATATACAATGTTTGTATAGTAGTATATGTCGGGGATCCTATGTCACTTTTTGTAACTATATATAGTGGGGAAAAAACTATGTTAATTTTTTATCATTAATTTTTAATTAGTGTATAAAAGCAATTATATATATATATTAAAAAGTCAATTAAGGACTTTGATGAATCTAAAGATGAGCCTCAACGATTAGGTCATGGCCTAAATCCTGAATGGATTAAAGAACAATTTAAAAAACAAAATTGTGCATTAATATCGAAATATGAAAATTGTAATTCTGAAATGATATATAAATATGATGGTAAGTTATATATAACAACATGGAAGAGATTCCAAAAAGGTGATTATGAACATAAACGACTAAAACTTTCTGACAATGAAATTAAAGTAATAGATGAACCAAAAGAAGATGGAATTAGTATTTACTGTTATAAAAAAGTAAAGGGCAAAAATGGCGTGGTAAATAGAAAAGTATTAAATCCTGATTACATAAAACATCAATTTATTAAAGAAGATTGTGAGGTATTGAATCCTGAAGACTATGAAAACACAAAAACTAAATTAAAATATAAATATATTGGAAATGATGAAAGATGTAAAAATAAAGATAAAAATTATTTAATTTCTTATAACAATTGGCATTCATTAGGTATTAGAAAACATTTTAAAGAATATGGTAAATGTAAATCCTTTTATAATGCTTAAAATTCTTCTTACTTTTTTGAAATAATTTATTTTTTTTAATTCGTAAGAAATGAGAGCAAAACTTCGGTATGTCACAGTCAATAAATTAATTGAAGCACTCATTCCAATATTAGATGGTGTAAAACAAGTTGATGTTTACTTTTGTGATTATGTTGAAAGTTTATATTATAAAGGTAAACATAATATTAAAATTCTAGGGTCGTGAAAATTTACCTGTTGCTATGACTCCAATGAAAACGTAAGAGATATAATAAGAAATACATTTCCAGGCTCTGAGTACGACATAAGGAGAACAACTATTTTAATTTATAAAGAACATCTTCCAAAATTATATGAAAAAATAAGTGATTACTTTGATTCATTCAGAGAACAAAAATAAATTATACATTGCATCACTTCAATATTGGAGTTAATCGATTGATAACTTTCCCACTTTTATCTAATATATTTTTAACCTTTTGACCATGTTGTGGTGATATTGAAATTGCCACATCACTGATTGCTTCGGTAGGAGGAAGTATTTTATCCTTCACAAAATTAACAGCTTTCTTCCCAGTTTCCCATATACTTTTAACTCTTCTTTTGACTTTATCCCATAATTTCTTAAACACACCTGCCCCCATTATTTTTATAATAAATAAAAATTGATTTATGTTTCAAATATTATTTTTTATTTATACATAAATGACAACGAACTATTTGATCCCAAACACTAAACCAATAAATGGAAACGTGTTTCAATCATTTGAAAAGATTAATGAGGTCTTTGCTAAAAATGATGGTAGGAGATATTTCAGAGAACTTGAAAACTCTTGCATCGATTCTGATGCCCCCTATGATTATACAAAACAAACACATTTAAGAATCACAAATAACGCTCACGATGTAAATCAGTTAGGAGAAATATGTATTAAACGTAGGGTAAGAGTCACTATTGAATCCGATAAATCCTTTACATGTGATGATGCTTTTAAATGCATGAGATTATTCATTGGTTATTAATCAAGTAATCAAAACATGCGTCAATTAGAGGTTGAAACAGATAGAGGCGACGTTGGATATTTACAAATGGAAATGTCACGTGAATCATATGCATATGCAACATATAAACCAAAGTCTGAAAGGAGAGTTAAGAAATTTACACATTCATTATATAATAACGTTCAAAAATATGATAATTCAGTTGTGGGTAAATATATTGACCCATCAGAGAAATTCAAAACTGCTAGCTCTTCTACTGATATTGAATTTGATTTAATTATTCCAGTTAATGATTTATTAGCATTTCAGGGGTTTAATGATTTCCCTAAAACATTTGGTGAAATTATTCTTAAATATTATGTTGATAAGGATTCACTTGTGTTTTGCCAAGTTGATCCATTACTTGTTGCTGATTCACAAAATTATGTTTATGAAAAAATTACCGATGAAAATTATGCGAAAATTCCAGAAAAAGCATTTAAATATGATAGGAAATTCACTCAAATTGGCATGTCAGCGAATTTAATCACTAATATTGCAGCGACAACAGCAAAACCGGTAATTTCAAAAGTTACATTACGTTGCACAAATTTAGTTGTTTTAGAAGATAAAGCAATTATTCCAGGTTATGAATTAGTTGAAGAATCAATTCGAGCAATACCTAAACTTTTCACACCACAGGATCAATATTTCAGACCAGCACAACAAATAATTATTAGGAGCTTAAATAACGGATGTGTGCCAGCTGATGGAATAAGTTCTGATTTCACTTATGCACTTCATAATGTGACAGACATAGTTTTAGCATTTCCTAAATCACCACTCCAAAGAACAGTTTTAGAAAATCCAATGTTGCGAGGTGTTCAGGTCACAGTTGATGGTAGAAATTATCCAGAAAAGGATATGATGACAGTTGGTGATATATTCTTCACTCGAATGTTACAGGCTTCAGATTTGGATGGTATTCATGAATGCACTGAAGAATATGAGGATTCATTAACTAGGCCATTAAATGCAGATGATGACGCACCATTACCAAGAACATGGAAGGACTAAACCTCATTCATGTGCACAATTCCAACTCAGAGACACGGTGCAGGTATATTCTTTGATGGTATCGAAACTGGAAATACAAGTGTAACGGTTGCATTGAAGGCATTTCCAATTGTTCAGGGAGCCAACGATACATATTGCTCAAAGATTACAACACCCCCACAATTCTGGTTCACACGTACAACATTTTGGAGTTGGGATCCAGAAAATGGGTTAAAGTATCATAAAACCGGATGCCCACCACAGTTTAAGAGTCAATACTATATTGATAATAATTTATAAGGAAAAATATTATTTTTGTAAATATAAAATGACTGAACGGGAACTTCATTCCCTGAGACCTGTGGTCGAATGGTTTAAAAGCCCCGAGGGATTAAATCCCGAGCTTAATGATGTATATAATGAATACATTGACAGTATGATAAATGATGAATTGAATAAAAATAAAGATTCCTTATCAAAAGAAGTTTTGAGCAAAATACCATATTCAAATGTATATTATAACTCCATTACTGCTGCAATTGGTAAATAATTTAAGGGTAAAGTTTTATCCATCATTAAAGAGTTGATTATTATCTCTAACACATCCCCATATTCTCATGTGTTAATATATATAAATCGAATTGGTAGTGAATGTGATGACACTTTTGAATCATTGAAACACCTCATTCATATTCCAATTATTTGTTTATCACATGATGAAGCAGAAGATTATTCAAAGAAATTAATAATGTATAAAGAATTATATAATACAATCAAGAAGGAAAATTTAGAGGATAAAATAGTTGATGAACAAAGAGATGATTTGTTTAAAACATTATTTATTAATGATTTCAGTTGTGAATTCCTTCATGCTTTAGTCTTCCTTGATGATGCTGTTAAATCAAAATTAATCAGTAATGAAAAATCTTATTTCAATCAACTCTTAACACAATATTGACATATTCAATGCACATTCTTTATGGCTATTCAATATTTTAAAGCTCTCTCAACAAATATTAAATCAAATATTTCAACATTATTTATATTCTCAGGTTTTAGTCGTCAGCAATTAAATGTTATGTTGTATCAGGTGAATCTACCAATGTCAATTAATGAGCTTTATTATAAATATCAACAATTAAGTGAACATGGAAAGTTAATAGTTGATACTGTTAAAGGTAATGTTACTTTTTTCTGATTAAAAATACATATTAATTTAATTTTTTTATTCTAATAAAACATGGCAAAAATCGGAAACTTATTACAAACACAACTTAAACCTGGTACTTATCAGAACGGGAAAAGAGCTAGTCAAACATATCAACGTCAAATATCAGTTCCTGATGGAATGAAGGAATTAGTTCATATTGTTGCTGGTCTTCAAAAAGACGTAAAGCAAATGAAAAATGTTTTAACATTCCAGAGGCTGAAGCATACGCTAAACGTCAAGGTTTAAATTGGGAAGCTCATGCAGCAGATGTCACAGGTCCTAATGGAAAACAAGATGGTATTCCAGAAGTTTTCATTACAGCTGCAAAGGGGAATATTAAAGTCATTAATGGGTACAAACTAAAAGATAGTGATTATGGAAAAAGAAAAGCATATAACACAACATATCCAATTGAATTTGATGCAAATGGAAAACCAATTAAACAATATATTGGTGAGGGTGAAAATGGACCGATAAATTCATATAGACAAGAACCATATTCAAGATTTGTTGAAGAAATGAATTCAATTATTCCAGGTCGAGATGGTTTTCCTACATATCAGCATAATTTAGAAGGTCAATTCGCAACACTTCAGAAACCAATATCACCAAAGAAATATTTCAAAACTGCAATTGTTGATCCATATATTACTGGTATGAATATAAAGGAGGTCATATCTTTCACAGGCTTCCGAGGAAATATTGAAGTACGATATACCGAACCAGTGACTGTTCATTATGATGAATCCAAGACTACATCATTAGATACAGAATTAATGAAAATATATAGGGATATCATCATTGACAATTATGAATCTGTTATCAATTTAATTGATGATTCCGGTTTAATAATTCTTCCATATGAGGATTTAATACATATCATAGCTGTGTTATGTGAAGTTCAGGATTCTGATGTTAAGATTCAATATTTCATTGATGATGATATTTCAAGCTGCACAGTGGTTGCTAAACTTTCACCGATTAAAGAGATTAACACAATAAAGGTTACAAAGAATGGAGTCACAAATGATTTAAATTTATCATACAATGAAATATACAATAAAATAGTTGATGAATATAAAATCTCTCTTGAGCGTTTCTTTGTAAAAATAATTTAAGTTCCTACAGAACGAGAGCCTATGGCTCATATTCTAACATTAACATAACAAAAGTACAGAGTTTAGGAAACGATTTGACATCAATTGATCTTTCACCCGTTTTAATTCTTTGATGTATTATTTTTTGATTCCCATCGGAGTCAGTTATTGTTACATCTTTTTCGATTACATCTTCTATTTCTGTATAATCACATTTTGACCCATCTGGATACTTAAACCAGAAATCTACAAATTCAATATTATCAATTTGTTCATATTTTAATCTATCAATATCAGTACGTGATCCTGTAGAGAAACGTATTAATTGATCACAATAAGGGTCTTTCTGAACTAAATTTGAATGTAAAGATAATAAAAATGGTCTATATCCCTCGCTATATTGTTCAGAAGTTTGAAAGTCGATAATATAAATATATTTTTTATTCTTGGAATCAATGAAATCCTGAGGCAATCTCACACGAGTTTTATTTTGTACTGGAAAATATCGTTTAACCATATTTTTAATTAATTAAAAATGTCAATTATTAATATAATTTCAAATAATGTTTGTGAATTAAATTTAAACGTTACTGGTATCTTTAATGTTTCCCTAATCTCTGTTTCAGGTAAATTTAACTCAATTATTTTAAATGTTGATGACTTCATCACCTTCTTAATCGATGACAAATCATATGATATGAATATAAATAATATCATCAGTAAAGGGGATATAACAACACATTTAGAATATTTAAATTCTATTTTCACTAGTTGGTATGTTAATAAATTCAGTCAAAACCCATCAAATCAATTTGAAGTCGATGGATTAAATGGTATAGTTCACTTTCCATTAACAATTAAATATTGTACTGAACGATTTAAAAATTTATTAGGTATCATCAGTTAGTAATTAGATGTTCGCATTCCTCGAGTCTTCGCCTCGAGTTCTGCGAACATCTTTTTAAATAATTACTGAATTCACAAATTACAAAAACAATAATTTATTAATACTAATATTTACGACAGAG
>JALKBU010000858.1:0-22449 GCA_023091735.1 Trichomonas tenax | reverse complement strand
TATCCAAAAACATTTGGTGAAATTATTCTTAAATATTATATTGATAAAGACTCATTAGTATTTTGCCAAGTTGATCCATTACGTGTTGCTGATTTACAAAATTATGTTTATGAAAAAATTACTGATGTAAATTATGCAAAGATTCTGGAAAAATCATTTAAATACGATAGGAAATTCACTCAAATTGGTATGTCAGCGAATTTAATCACTCAAATTGCAGCGACGACAGCAACTCCGGTAATTTCAAAAGTTACGTTACGATGCACAAATTTGGTTGTTTTAGAAGATAAAGCAATTAATTTATGACGTGGATAATAAGCAACTGAGTCATCAGCAGCTTTAATTAAGAAGCCATTGCCTTGTTCTGAATCAACGATATAGTAATTTTGACTTAATTTACTTCTCTTCTTTTTTAACGGATCTGATTCAATTACTACTATTACCTTCTCACTAGGATATATATCTCTGTTCATCAGCTGAAGTAAATTTATTCGGTGGTTTTCCTGTAGATGAGTGTATGGTATCGTTATATGTTTTAATAAATTTATTCATTGAGTCTATAGTAAAGTCTCTATCTCTGTTTAAGTCTCTTAAAGTTCGAATGAGTCTATTAATTATACCAAGAATGTTATGGTTATGTTTCTCCGTTGTGTAATGTGTTATGTTATTTTCGTTAAAGAATTCAGTTATTGATTTTGCTAAATATGCACTATCTTGATCAGACGTTAATGTTTTGGGATGAACTGTTTTTACAAATTCATTTAATGCATTCATTACTGAATCAGTATTTTTGTTCCTTAACGGATAAGCATAACTTTTTTGTGAATTAATATTAATGAATATCAAGAATGCAGGCGGTGATGTTCCTTTACTTTGGATTAATGTATCAAATTGATATGAATCAGGAGTTTTAGAATAAATGGGTAAGAAATACTCGGATGAATCGATTTTAAATTTGTCATGAACTACTTCTTTGTTCAAAAAGTTTCTTACTTCTTGTTTTGAAAAACCTTTTTAAGCAGCTATCGGATAAAATTTATTAAATGTCTTCCAATGAGAGTTTTGATATAGTTCTTGAAGCATTTATACAAAAATAAAATGTGTTTTTATTTCTCATCTCTGAACGTATCGAAGTACAAAGAAATTTTTTGATGTAATAGAGGTAAATGATTTTTGTGAATTAATATAGTTGTACCTTTTATTTCGTAATCTGCTCCTGCAAAAGTTTTACGAACAATATCTTTGACGTCTTCATTTGGTGTCATTGATATCGGTAAAATTTCTCTAAAGAACCAACATTTATCACTATTACGTATTTTAGCAACTGCTGAAAACGTTCTGTTATTCCTTCTGACCAAATTTAATTAATTCTGGGTCATCAACTTCTTCTGTATATATCATATATTTATAATTTCGTTCTTTATGTATTGGAACTGAACGAGGAATTCTTTCTTTAATCTCTTCGTCTTTGGTTTCAATAACTCTTTGCATTTCTTCTCTTTCCTTAGCGAATAAATTGTCTAATAACCTATAAATATGCCAAGCATAACGAGGAGATGCCCATATTGCTACAGCATTAACAAGAAGGCGATGAATATAATAACCTCTTAAACTAATGGGCAAATTTTTACGATTTTCATAAGGTTTCTTCAAGACGGAGAATTCTCGGTCTAGAGAAATTTCGCTTAAAAGCTCAATTGTTGATTGATTCTTAAACCAGTCATCTGCGTGTTTCGTATCAGGAGCATTACAAGCCTTAAGTATCGACTGCATTTGGAAATAATCATCCTTGATAGAATGAATGATTCGTAATTTTGAATTGTACTGAATCCACTCATAATCTTCATTAATTTGTTCAGAAACTATAGCGTCTGTGTTTGTTGTTGTCATGTTTATTTCTTAGTTGATAAAAAATAATTTTTTTAAAAAAAATTAAACTTAATTTTTGAATTAACGATTTCGCTCAAAATTTAAGCATATGCTGCCCAATATTCAAACATCAACTTATAAAGTTACTTAAAACATCAAATTTTAAATGTAAACACTCAAAAATAATTTTAGAATTTTCGAAGTCATAAAATCTTTTCGCTTTCTTTTTCTAGTTAGTTAGTATATCATTAAACTTAATTTTGGATTTAATTTTATACAAAAATAAACTTAATCTTTATAATGCTTCCTCTACTATATCAATTTCTAACTCTTCTTCTGTTTCCTCATTAATTTCTAAATCTAATTCCTGAATAGCAGGACACACACACAAATGAGGCAGCCCAGCGAGCCCTTGGCTCGCCTTGTGCCCGATAAATGAAGAAATTTAATGATTTCGTGAAGTTTTCACGGTAAGATGTTTTATTTTTATTAAAATGACACAAACAACGATTAGCTACACAATTACATCGAAAGATCCCAATAATTACAATGTTATTCAGACAAATTTACAGCCTCCAATTTCCTCGATGTGTAAATTAACATTGACGGGATTAACAACGAAAGCATGTTTTATATTATTAAATACAGATGATTACATTGAAATTGATGGACAAAGGTTTTATTTCATTTATGAGTATTCAGAAATTACAACTGTAGGGTTTGCAGATCTAGTAAGTTCAATAATACATTCAAAACTTGAAGTGTCGGAAAATCTTACGGGAAGATTATGTTTTAAGTCAGATAGAGAATTTGTGATTAATTCAATGAGTTATAATGTAAAACTAATTTCAGGATTTTATGACATGCAATTACCTACAAAACTGTCAACAGAAGTGACCGCAACATCTGTCGGATTGACTTTATCAACCCCTGTGTTATACATTATTTCAAATTTAGGTTCGAAATGTTATGATAACAAAGAATGTCAGTATTGGGATAGAAAAATACTGATGAGAATAAATAATTTTTTTCACTGCAAACTACCATATCGTTAATTCAAACATTGAATTTTTATCTTATTTACCCGTTTATTCACTGTCGAATATTGAATTCAGACTCGTCGATGCAAACCTTCATGATATAAAATTACTTTGCCTTATGTATTTATCAGCAACTGTTGGATCAATTGAAGTCGAGGAAGAGCCGTTAATTCTAAATGTAAATCAAAAATAAATTAACTAGATACCAGGTAACCAGATTACCAGGTAATACCAGGTAAGAAATTTAGGACAAGGATTTTTAGAAACGGCTTAAATCTACGAAAAGTTACTTTTTGGCGTAAATGCTTAAAATTTGATGTTTTACGTTACTTTATAAGTCAAGATTAGGATTTACTGCTTCATATGCTTAAAATTTGAGTGAAATCGTTAATTTAAAGAATTAAGTTTAATTTTTAAAAATCTTTTTTTATCTCGTATATAAATAAGGACTATGTCAATTGTCAAAATCTCTAATGAAAACAAAGTTTCATTTTCTAACATATCGCTTGAACAGTACGTTTATAAATTCGGATACTCTTTAATGAATTGTAAAGTTGATAATTGCCCTATTGAAGTATTTAAACCAAAATGTTATTGGTTCGTTTCTTTACACGAAAATATGGATAGTTACGTAAGTCAAATTAAAGAATGTGAACGAAAGCTTGCATTATTAAGTGATGAAAAGATTGACGAATACGTTAACGAACGTTTTGATGAGGAATACGATAGAATAGTTGATGACGTCAATAATAAAATCAAATTATATAAAAGTATCGTAAAAGATAACGATCAAAAATTAGTGGAGGAAGAGAAGGAAGAATTTGATGATGAAATCAAAAGGTTAAGAAAGGAAATAGATAATTTGCCTGAATACGTCGAGAATAAGATTAAAAGAAATTATTATAAAGAATATCATCTTTACCCAGAAATGAAGGAAGAATTACCGAAAACAATATTTATGCTTGAACTTTGTAAGCACGAGAATGAATTAGCAATCGCCGATTGGAAGGAAAAATGTTTGACAAAAGAAAAGGAAGAAGAACGTAAAAGATTAGAAGAATATTTATCAATTCCACATAATAATAACGATGTCATAAAGAACTTAAATGAATTTGTTTCGTTAACGGTTCAAAATAATTTTTCGGAGTTATTAGACGAATATTATTCTATGTATGAAAAGTTATTTAATGATTTGGATAAAGAAAAATATTCAAAAACATTAAGATGTGTATTCGACGAAAAGAGTTCGAAAAAAGTAATGAAAATGTTTATTGAACATAATAAAGTTATTGAAAATAGATTATCGTATTTGATTAATCACGTTAGATTTAACGAAACAAATGAATTCCAATTGATAGAGAATGAATTAAAGGAGTCATTATCAAAGTTCATAAACGATCATTTTATGAATATTTATCAATTCTTACGTCGAGCTTTAAACAAACTTGAAAAGAATATTAAACCATTTAATTCTTCAACGGCTTTAAGAACTTTCGCTTTATCAATAATTACACAAATAAACCAAATTCTTATCGATGAATTACCGAATACATTAAACCAAAGATTTGAAGAATATTATTTATCGTTAAAGGAAAAATTATTTAATGAGAAAAAAGAAGAAAAGGTTGAATGTATCAGAGAAAAGGCGCTTTGCACCGTGGGCGTAGTCCTAGAAACAGAAAATAAAGTCGAAGAGCCTGTGAGTCTTGAACCAAAGTTTACAGTAAAAACAAATTTAAGCTTATCGTTAGATTTAAATTCATTTATTGAAGTTATTCCTGACTGATGGCTCCAAATCAATGATTTAGTCAAAATGTATAATAATTACTTTGGAAGGAATATTACAAATATTGGTTTTCGGAATTAAAAGGAATTAATGAAGCATTTATGAAGAAAACACAAATAGTTAAAGGTAAGAAATTAACTCTTAACTGTAAGAATTGAATACTCGTTATTTTAAGCATATGGAGCCATAAATCCTAATCTTGACTTATAAAGTTACTTAAATCATCAAAATTTTAAGCATATGAAGCAGTAAATCCTAATCTTGACTTATAAAGTAACGTAAAACATCAAATTTTAAGCATTTACGCCAAAAAGTAACTTTTCGTGAATTTAAGCCGTTTCTAAAAATCCTTGTCCTAAATTTTTTTACCTGGTATTACCTGGTAATCTGGTTACCTGGTATAGTCATTTCTCCAAACTTCTGACAATCAATAACTTATTTGCATATACATAAATTCTGAATGAATCGTGCTGATTTGTCATTTTATGGTATTCATTCCACAACTGTTTTCTATTAAATTTACCCGCCATACTTTCTTTAATCAAATCCATAAAGTCTTCTTCACTAATTCCCGGGAATAAAATAAAATCTGTGCAAATCCTTTTTATATCTTTTGAATAACTTTTCGTTGTTTGTACACAAATCATTTCGTTAATATTAAAGTGTCTTAACTTTTTCAGTAATTTTGACATTTCCGTTTCTTTTGAACGAATTAAAGGACTTGCAGAAAAGTCGTCCATTATCAATAAACATCTATGAGGGTAAGTTTTCCAATTATATTTATTCAACTTTTTACTTAAATATTCAACTTCTTTATTCTTATTTTTAAATCTATGTTTCATTTCTATTCTTTCAATTTCTTCATTCTTTTCCTTTAATCCTGAATTAATAAAATTAATTATTGAGTTATATTTAAATATCCGCCTCATGTATTTATTTAACCAAGACAACAAATCCGAATCTTTAACGCAAACAAGTTTTGATTTCTTTATCGCCTCCTTAAAGCTTTCAACCGTTTTATCAAATTTTGAACTCATTGAACAAATAACGACTAATTCAAAAAATATGTCTTTATCCAATACTTCCTGCTGACAAATTAATTTTAAATATGTAAATGTTTTACCTGAACCAGGAGGAGCAATTAAACCAGTTATTCCGTTTTGTGCAAACAGTAATTTGTCATGAATGGGTTTAATTTTCGCATTCTCTAACTCCTGCTTTTGCTCCTTCATAATTTTATCAATCTCTTCAAATTCTCTATCAATATTTTTCATTTTAATTATTATAACAAATAATTTTTTATCTTTAATGAAACAATGTCAGCATTGCATGAATTCAAGAACTACTTCATTCAAGAATTTCAGTTAAACAATTTAGCCAGTACTGAATTTAAATTTAGTCATGCACTTAAAATTAATGTTGAAAGAAAAACGAAAAAGCAAATTAGAAATCATGTAATAACAATTAATGCAAACTTTTACGACAAAGAACATAATGAATTAAGGAAAGGTTCAATTAAATTCGTTAATAACGAAATACCGAAGAAAGAAGCTAGTAAGTTAGTGAATATTTCACCCGATGAATTAACGAATAGGTTTAATTCCGCCAAACGTGAGATAGTAAATATAATTTATAACGAACTAGTTGATAAAATGAATTCGTTTAATGATAAAATTAATGATTTGTCGAGTTATGAAAACGTTAATGATAACGAAGTGATTAAATCAGAATTTAAAGGCGTTAAGGTTGATTTATTCGGAGGAGAAAAGAAATCAAATTTGTATGATATGTGAATTTTTTTAATAATATATAAATGAGTTTGTTTTTTTGAAATCTCAATCGTCATCATTGCATCAATTCACACGTTAATTTATTTAGTTGATGTTTTAAATAAATTTGAAATTTATGAAGAGGATTAATCCAACAAAGAAACTGTTTGGATATGAACCGGAACCGGAAGAGGTGAATGAAAGATTAAATGAACTTCAGCAAGCAATAAATAAATTACCATTGAGGCGTTGGATTGATGTAAAAAATTACTATAAATTTTCTGAACTCGGTCAAAAAATCCTCTATGAAACTGGTTGTTTTGAAAACGTTTATGAATTTTGCGGAAAGATTGCAAAAGACATGAGGAGTAAGTTACATTTTCCAAAAACTAAAACGTTTAATAACAAACCATTCTATTCAAACGAAAAGTTATATTATCTAGACATTAATGGTGCATATATGAATTTTGTGAAATACATTGAAACTGGTAGACCGATTAATTTAGAAAGGTATCAAATATTTAATGAACTAAATAAAAGAACTGCAGAATTAATGAATAGGGATAATTGTTTCGTTTATGCTTGCGTTCAGGCTGGTGTTGACGAAAGAACTATTGAATTCATGCGTGAAATCATTAAATCGAAATCATTACCTCAATCAAAAATTCAAGCAATCGCGAACGAAACAGAAATCGAATTTAAAGTTTATTTACCCGAATCAGAAAGGCATACGATAACATATACACCAAAGGACGAAAACGAAAAACCAAAGACACCAAAAATGACCATTAAGTTATTATTAATGGATGAACACTATATGCTTAACGAAAGAGTACCTATCTCTACATTCTTCATTAAGAATTATAAAAACATTATCAAGAAATGCAGCATTTGGTCATTAGAGAAAATGCAACTTGTGACGAGATTAAGAGAAGGAAGATATGTCATTGATTCAAAGCATACCACCAAGTCATGTACAGTCATTAAAACACTTTTTCAAGAAGGATATTTTGAACCAATAGGTTACGGTGACATGTTTACTTACACCACTTCTTTATACAAACAAAATTTAACTGAAATGACAGACTTGCGATATAACCCTAAGTTTTGTTGTAAACTAAAGGAAGAATATGTTCCTAAGGAAGGAAAGAAGAAAAATAAAGTTGATATTAAACCTGAACACTTTTATTTCGCTGATTTTGAATGTTCAACGGATGGTGTTCATAAAGCATTTAATATTTGTTTTGATAACGAGAAAGGAACAAATCCTAGAAGTATTTGGGGTAAAGATTGCGCTATAGAATTTATTGAAGCTCTCGAAGACAAAAGCCTTGTATATTTTCATAATTTATCTTATGACATTAATTTTATATTACGACATCTCGATAAGATAATAGGAACGCCGATCATTAAAGGATCAAGAACTATGTTAATTCAAGGAGAATATAACGATAAGAGATTATTCTTTAAAGATTCGTATACAGTGATTTCAAAACCATTAAAAGACTTTCCCGAATGCTTTCAACTTAAGACAGGAGCTAAAGAAGTTTTTCCTTATCAATATTACACAAGTGAGATATTAAAGAATTCAAACAGAATTGGTGATATTAACGAAGCATTAAAATATGTTGAAGGGTCAAAGACCCCGGGCTCAGAGACTGTCGGCGCGACCTCGGCACAAAGCCCTTCGGGTTGCAACCAACGGTTGCGTGCCAGCCTTGATAAAGAAACTTTTATAAATAATATTAATAACATTAGAGGATGCAGAATAAGCGAATCTAAATTTGATTTAGAGAAATATTCGACTTATTATTGTTCTCAAGACGTTAGAATCTTACGTGAAGGATTTATGAAATTCAGAGATGATTTATATAAAGAATTTGGTTTAAACGTGTTTGATTATGTTTCCATTTGTTCAGTAAGTAATAAATTGTTTGAAAACAGAGTTTATTATCCGAATGGTAATTTATTTGATCTAACGAACAAACCACGTGAATTTATCAGTAGATGCATTCATGGCGGAAGGTGCATGTTATGTAATAATCAAAAACAAATTAACATAAGCCAAAATTTAATTTCTGATTTTGATGCTGTTTCTCTTTATCCTTCAGCTATTGCTAGGCTTTACGTATTAGAAGGAATACTTAAAGTAATGAAAAAGGAAATGTTAAATGTGGAATACTTAATTAAACATTTATTTGACGAAGAACAAGTTGAACCATCAAGCGATAAATTTATATCTGGATTATTTGCCGAAATAGAGATAACAAGTATTGACATTAATAGAGAATTTCCTTTAATTGTTATTGATCCCAAATTAAATCCTAAACTTGTTGTGCCCAGGAGTTCTAACACATGCTGTCGAATGATGGTTGACCAAATATCATTATTGGATTTAATTAAGTATCAAGGTATTAAGTGCAATATAATTAAAGGATATTATTACGACGAAAAGAGAGATTACCGAATAAGAGATGAAATCAAGAAACTTTTTGAATTAAGATTAAGATATAAGAAGGAAGGTAATCCCTTACAAGAAATCATAAAATTAATTTTGAACAGTATTTACGGAAAAACAATTTTAGCGCCAATCGAAACAAAAATAAACTTCATTAATGATATTGATGCGATGAGATACATAAATAAGAATTATAATGAAATCATTAAGTTCGAAGAATTGGAGGGATCCGATAAGATTATATTTAAGACTCAGAAGAGTATATGTCGACATTTCAATTTTTGCCACTTAGGAGTAAATATATTATCAATGAGTAAAAGAATCATGAATGAAGTATTTACAACAGCGGAGGATATTGGTATCAAAATTTTCATAACTGATACAGATTCTATGCATTTATATGATAAAGAAATACCCCCCATTCGTGCAAAATGGATAATCTTTACTGAACGGAAGAATTAATGCATTATTCAGCTGCTTACCATTCTCTTTGGCGCCTTTCTTTAAAATCTTTTCCACTTCATTAATCACTGATTGCATGATTTTATTAATTATTAAAATGTATACTCAACATGGTTTATTCTTCGAACATGTCATGACTGATGGAGAGACTAAAGACAACAGAATTGCATATAAGCTTCCTAGAGACTTTATCAAATATGCAGGTAAGTATAAATCAATAGAACTGAGAAGAATATTGCTAAATTTCCCAGACTATTTCTTGAGATTACCTACTTTTACTTATTCGTCCCAAGAATTCTATGTGAAATCATATGACATCACAAAGGATTATTTTAAGAAACCAGGAGCAATAATTCTTCAAGATAGTCCTATCAAAATCTCAACAAGATTAACATTTGAATATCTTACAGGAACTGATGACTATTACACACTGATAAAATCATTAAGTCTACAAATGAGCACTGTTTTTCTGGTAATGACGTATGATAAAAAACAAAAAGAATTTTCACTCGAAATTAGGTCTCCCGCAATTACTAATATAACTCAGAAAGGTGATTATGATTATGGTATGAGAAATAATATAATATTGCAGACTCTGAGCTCTGCTGATGTCGATTTATATAAAGCAATTTATGGTGAAGGTATTCAACAAATATGGAACGATATAAATGAGCTTCAAAATATTGAAGAAGATGAAGAATTTTATGAGAATATTGGGAATGCTTATCCCAAACATATACAATCAACAAAAAATTTGATGAGAAATTTGGTAACATTCCTACTAAAAATATCAATTGTCAAACGACTCACTTCCTTAAAACAGGTTGTGATATAACTCTTAAATATTTCACAAATATTTCTTTTAAATATCACAATGTAGAATATTGTTTCTATGTGTATGCTAGAAAATATCAGCTTTATAAAATAATATTTCGCGATATAGAACCCAGAAGTCAATTATTAGTAATGAGCAGTATTGCACATGATAATAAGCAATTCATTTGCTATACGAATGAAATTTATAACCCGCCGAAACATTATGACATTACTGGCTACAAGGATGAATTAATTTTGGAGTTCTATGAACGTGATGGCATTACTCCAGCAAAAATGGACAAAAATAATCGTATTCAAATAGAAGCTATTATGGTAGTTAATTAGATTTCTCCTTTGCTTCAGCTTCTTCACGTAGTTTCTTAGCTAAAAGACGTGGATTCTTGGCTCTTCCAGCAGCTAATGCAGCTAATTGTTTCTCAGATAATTTCCTTTTCGGTTTTAGCTCGACTGGTTTCTCTTCTTTCTTTACAGCTTTTAATTCATTAAGTATCTCATCTCTGAGTTCTTTCTTGAGCGTTTCACGGTCGAATGTCTCTGTCATTTCTTTATGATAAAAAATTTTATTAAGAGGAAAATGACTCAGAAACTTTCGCAGAGTGAAAAGCAAAGTATCATAATGAATGAAGAGAAAGGTATTTTGCACCCGCTGTATTACGTATGTAAGATGAAAAATGGTGCAGTACAGATTCGTAAGAGAAAAATACCTCTTAATGCTGCTCCTGCTCCACAAATAACTATTCCACAAACGAAGGAAGGAGATAATGAAGATGTAATTACGAATAGAATGCTACTAGAGAAGATGGTTTCGATATTAGAAAAGAATTCCATCAGTAACGATATGAATTTGAACCCAGTAGAGAGAGAGAAAGAAACAAAAGAGAATAATGAATATGTGGAATCAATACAAGAGAAAAGAGTTGTATTCGATGAAGCACCATTAAACCCTCCAGAGCCTGTTCCACAGCAAATGTTTCAACAACAAATAAGAAGAAGACCACCACCAAGAGCTAGAATATTGTAATTAATTACATTTTTTTATCCTTAATAAATGCTGAACGACAATCTTAATACATACTCGATTGCTGATTCGATTCATCAGGTAAGTTATTATTTTGACCAAATCGATAATGCAGTTCCGATTGGTGATACTAATCACAGATATGTGAATTCTAAAGTTCCTTCATCACCAGGTAGCTGTGTAGATAGATACGTAACATTCAACATTTCCCCTCCTGGTGAGAACATGATTAACTTATATAACGCCTTTATCTATGGAATATTAAAGCTAAAGGTAAGATCTAGTGATACTATTAAAGCTGTGAATATTCCAACTGGGCGCCATGCTCCAGCAATATGGATTGGATATGTTGATTCCTATTATGCTGTGGCTTCTTATCAATTGCTAGCTAATGGTAAAACAATCTACACTCAGGATAATGCCAGAGATGAAGGATATTTGACTTATACTGCTTCCACTACTGAAGCGATTAAGAAAGTAGATGTCTTTAGTAAAGCCAGAAATAAGGATATATGGAATAGGGTCGATACAGTAAAAAGTGGTGCTATAATTGAGCTCGATAAAGCAAAAAGCGATAGTGCGGATATTGAACTTGAAATCCCTATTAAAATTGATTTAAGGAAATTTTTGGTATTAAATAATATTAGATTCCTCCCTGCTTTCTGTGGAAACTTGCAGCTAAAGATTAAATTCAGCACTGAAGGATTAGTGATGACACCATTGTCTATCGAAGATTTCATTTGTGATAGGTCTTTGAGGAGAATGATTACTGCTTATCCAAAACTAACTAATAAATTTGTTCCACTTGGTGAGTCAATAACTTTCATTGGTGTATGCACTACAACAAAGGCTGCAGAAAAATATACATATATTGCCATTGAAAGTAAAAGCACATCATTTACTTCTAGGGGTTCTGTATTCTCCGAATTGGCTACTTATTGCTATGCATTTTCTTTGGACCTGAATGTTTATAGTGATTTGGTGGAAAGATATAGTGGAAGGACATTAAACTTCCCTGTGAAAAGAATTGATTGCGTAGTTATGGATGGTAGTGTGGCTGGAGATAATGAACAAACTACTTGCACTGCAGCATTTACCTCATTATTCGCGAATAGTGTGTATTTGCTATTTAAGAAGAAACCTAATTACTATACTGTCTTTGAAAATCCATTGTTCCAATCAATTCAGCTAAATTGCGGAGCATATGGAAATATTCCATGCGAAGGAACAGCGTCAAATTCTGCCATCTTTTATGAAATGCTTGCAAATTGCACCAATAATAACAATGATGAAGTAGGATTTAATTATGATGTAATGAGGTCCATTACTGCTACAACAATTGAAGGCACTGGTTATGAATCGAATGACACAACACATTTCATTTCATTTGTGGATTCCCGTGTGAAACTGATTACACCTATCAGCAGGGACAATTATCTAACTCACCAATTACTTATACATTGACTATGAAAGGCTCTGCAGCATCAGCAAATTATAAAGAGAAGCCAATCATTTGCTTCCTCAGACATGCATGCTTATCAATACAAGTTGGACCACCAATTGTCTTATTAGATGATTACGATTTAAGTGCAACATAATTTACTTTTTATCAGAGAATAAATGAACCCTCTTGAAGAGATGATGGAGGAAAAAGAAATCCCATATATTAATGTCGATGATAAATATACTTTATTTAGTTCTAACGGATTTCCTCTATTAAATATTGAAATAGATGGCGAATATTTAATTCGACTAGTGAATTTGAACATTGATGATAATGATGAGGATTATTTTGAACGTGATTGCAGATGTTATAATGCAAGCTGCTCTATTGATAGATTATATGAAATATATTTGTGGCGTGCTAGAGACTTTGAATGAATTATTGTCTCCTAATTGATTTAAATGTTGTTTTTGATGGTTGACTAAAGGAATATAGGGCTGCGAGATGGAATTCATTGCTGACTTTCTCAAATCTTGCATTGTCGGATGTAGTTTAAACCCTGAAGGCATTTTATCGAGCAAATGCTGAGGAATGTCTCTAGGATCTAAAGTTTGCGGTTCAACGCTTGGTCTCTTCAATAACTTCTTCTTTCGACGATAAACACCCTTTTTAGGTTTTGGCATTTCATCAATGATAAAAATAATTTATTTATTTTTTATGTCTGATCCTTTTGCCCCTTTCTGCAGCCTTTGCCTTTTCTAATTCTTGACGATATAAATTATTTCGTAAACAATTAAAAATGAAGATGGAACGGAAACGGTTATAACACCAGAAGCTCCTACATATGTGATTCCTGATTTCATGGATGGATTAGAAACAAAGGCGGTAATAATTAAAAATAATGATGAAATTATCAATGTTGAACAGTCATTAAGCAATAAAGCGGATAAAGAAATAAATGACACATTGACGTCAAATTTATCGAATGTAATGAATGCATTGAATAATAAAGCAGACAAGGAACAATTAGTAGAGGCGTTAAATAAAATTGAAACAAAGGCAGACAAAACAGAAGTTCAAAAAGTTAAAAATGATTTGACTTACAACACTCATAAATTATCGTCAAGAACTGAACAAGCAGAACAAGGAATCATTGATGTAAGTAATAAATTAAATGATAAAGCATCGACGTGAGATTTAACAGAAGCATTAAATAAAATAGAAACAAAGGTACCAAACGCAAAAAATGAAGCGTTAATGGTAATGTCCCTTGTAGGTTCTATTTACACATCAATGAGTTCAACAAATCCTGCTCAATTATTCGGATTCGGTGAATGGAATCAAATAGTCGATCGTTTCTTATATTGCGCTGATTCATCAAGAGAAACTGGATGAAGTAAAAAGATTTCAGTAAATAACTTACTTGCACATAATCATTATTTCTCTAGTACAGCATCATCGGCAGGATATCATATTCATTTAATAAGTAATAGAGGTTATTACGGTTGCGGTAACCGATGAAAAGAAACAATTTCACGCTATGATATTTCATCAGATTCCAGAGAATACAACACCGGTTTAAGCATTGATCATGCAGGATGTCATACTCATTCAGTTTACGGAAACACCGCCGATACTGGTTCAGGTACTGATTACATGCCACCATTCATGACTGTTTACATGTGGTATAAGGTATATTAATCAACCATTTTTTGACTTCATATTTTTGAAAATTAATTTTTGACCCTTTCCCGAAAATATTTTTATCTACCTAACTACCAACAAACGCATGGAAAAATAAATTATATCAAACATTTAAAATAAAAAATTGACACTGATTTTGTCAAATTTTTTAATGAACTTTCCTGGAAGGATTGATTCTAAAGAGACAGCAAAGAGCCTCCATCAAATGGTCGCTAACGACACGTTATTCGATGTCTTAGATGATTTCGATGATCTTTTAAAGGTTCTTAAGAATGCAAAATTAAGTATTGAAGATTCCATTTATATTTTAAAGAAGTGCAAAGAACACTATGATACATATGATAGGCTTGCTATATTTTACCGTCTTAATGTTGACTTCGGAGATGATAAATCTCAGCATGGCAATGTTCTTAAATTTTTGAACGCTGTGAATGAATATCTTAAAATAAAATGTCTTCAACCCATCGGAAATATCATTAATTCTTTAATTTCATCTTCAAAACCATATCAAGAGGAAAAGAATGAATCAGCTAATGGAGAATTCAGATCAAATAACACTGAATTATTTACCATAGATTCTCAACATCGTCAGAAAACCAAAAAATCAGATTTAAGGTCAAATCATAACATTGATTCGCTGAAAAAACTGAAAAAATCTCCTGAGAATTTTGGAAAAATCTGGAATATTTTGACAGCTGCTGTAGCAGAAGAAGATATAGAAACCATAAAATTTGGCAACAGTGAAAAGTTTTGGGAAGTTAACAACAAAGAAAATAGCAATAATGCAATTACAAAATCAATAAATGAGAAGAATATGAAAATAATAAAAATGCTTTTTGGAAATGGTGTAGATATCAACAAAAAACTTGTTTGCTAATTTTATATTTCCATCATTATGATATGGAATCAATATATCTCATTTTTTCATCATTATGATATCTAATCAATCTATCTCATTTTTTCATCATTATGATATGAAATCAATCTATCTCATTTTTTCATCACTATGATATCTAATCCATCTATCTCATTTTTTCATCACTATGATATGGAATCAATCTATCTCATTTTTTCATCATTATGATATCTAATCCATCTATCTCATTTTTTCATCATTGTGATATGGAATCAATCTATCTCATTTTTTCATCATTATGATATTTGATCAATCTATCTCATTTTTTCATCATTATGATATTGGATCAATCTATCTCATTTTTTCATCATTATGATATCTAATCAATCTATCTCATTTTTTCATCATTATGATATGAAATCAATCTATCTCATTTTCTCATCATTATGATATATGATCAATCTATCTCATTTTTTCATCATTATGATATGAAATCAATTTATCTCATTTTTTCTTTATTTGCATTCAAGTCACCTCTATCTATAGCTGTCGAAAATAAATCTCTCGAGATCGTTCAGTTCCTCGTAACAAATGGTGCTGATGTCAACATGAAAGTTTTCTATCAATTTTATATTCTCATCATTATGATATGGAATCAATCTATCTCATTTTTTCATCATTGTGATATCTAATCAATCTATCTCATTTTTTCATCATTATGATATCTAATCAATCTATCTCATTTTTTTATCACTATGATATGGAATCAATCTATCTCATTTTTTCATCATTATGATATCTAATCAATCTATCTCATTTTTTCATCATTATGATATCTAATCAATCTATCTCATTTTCTCATCATTATGATACACAATCAATCTATCTCATTTTTTCATCATTATGATATATGATCAATCTATCTCATTTTTTCATCATTATGATATGAAATCAATTTATCTCATTTTTTCTTTATTTGCATTCAAGTCACCTCTATCTATAGCTGTCGAAAATAAATCTCTCGAGATCGTTCAGTTCCTCGTAACAAATGGTGCTGATGTCAACATGAAAGTTTTCTATCAATTTTATATTCTCATCATTATGATATGGAATCAATCTATCTCATTTTTTCATCATTGTGATATCTAATCAATCTATCTCATTTTTTCATCATTATGATATGAAATAAATCTATCTCATTTTTTCATCATTATGATACACAATCAATCTATCTCATTTTTTCATCATTATGATATATGATCAATCTATCTCATTTTTTCATCATTATAATATTGGATCAATCTATCTCATTTTTTCATCATTATGATACACAATCAACCTATCTCATTTTTTCATCATTATGATATGAAATCAACCTATCTCATTTTTTCATCATTATGATATTGGATCAATCTATCTCATTTTTTCATCATTATGATACACAATCAACCTATCTCATTTTTTCATCATTATGATATGAAATCAACCTATCTCATTTTTTCATCATTATGATATATGATCAATCTATCTCATTTTTTCTTTATTTGCATTCAAGTCACCTCTATCTATAGCTGTCGAAAATAAATCTCTCGAGATCGTTCAGTTCCTCGTAACAAATGGTGCTGATGTCAACATGAAAGTTTTCTATCAATTTTATATTCTCATCATTATGATATGGAATCAATCTATCTCATTTTTTCATCATTATGATATGGAATCAATATATCTCATTTTTTCATCATTATGATATCTAATCAATCTATCTCATTTTTTCATCATTATGATATAGAATCAATCTATCTCATTTTTTCATCATTATGATATTTGATCAATCTATCTCATTTGTTCTTTATTTGCATTCAAGTCACCTCTATCTATAGCTGTCGAAAATAAATCTCTCGAGATCGCTCATTATCTAAAATCAATGAACGCTTCTTAAATTCTATTATGTAAATATTTGAAAGTGTTATATCATATGTTTCAAGGACGGCACAAGTTAGGGTGTCAAAAGTGTAAAATACGATAATTTTCCCCTGAATTTTAAACTTTTTTACGAAAATTTTGCCTATTCTTTTTTTGGAAACTCATTTATTCTTGTGTCATTTATGTACACTATGCACAAACATTCTAGAAACATATGTTCTGATGTTTAATTTAATGAAAATGCTCTATATGCCGAAATCAAAATCTAATTAGATTTTGACCATTTTTCATATTTTACTTTTAATATTCTTGTGATTAAAAGCCCACGATTATCTAAATAAAATATCGTTGAATCAACTATCGTTGTCCGTAATCATCGCATTCTTAATATCTATCTCTTCTTGAACTGCTTATTATACAATGTTAACATGTTTTTATTGGTTTGAAGTATCATTATATGCATATTATATAATTATTTTAATCTAGATCTGATAATATTATTAAAATATTTGAAATTTTATAAAAACCGTCAATTTTCATTCTTTGAACATTAAATATTGATTTGCATATGTGCTTAATATAGTACATGTGTTATTTATTTTATATTTCAATGTTTTTTGAAAGATTATATGTGAGGACAATTAAATTTTAATACTCAAAGTCGGCGAAACTCGTTTTTTAACTCACTGGATTAACTTTTTGCTGAGTTATTGAACCCTAATGTACAAAATCCTGTTGTGCATGATATATTAAAGAATTAGCTAACAATGTCTATATTTCATTAAAATATTAGATATATCTTGCATCAAAAACATTGATTTGCCATGATGTGCTTTACTCATTATAATATATTATATTTCCATTGTATAGCATTTTTATAAAGTAAAATATGTTGTTGTCGATGATAAATAAGTAAATCTAATCACAAATATGCTATTTTAGCTTTTTTTGGAAAAAAAAGTATTCCAAGTGTTCACAAATAAGCCCTGTGTGTTATTCTCCCAAAAATAATGATGACCCTTTTTTGCGCGACTAAATTTGACAAGTTTATTAAATTGAGAAGGATAACTTCATAAAACTTTCGTTGAATACTTCTTCTTGTGTCGATGTCTCATCGAATACCTTCTGAAAATCGTAGAGTTTTGTCTGATTTCTGGCTGTCGGTGGATGAATTGTGATTTGATTTCCGTCAACTTCGACGCAGCTTTCCGTTTCACCCTGCTTGAGTGGCCTCACACGTAGGAATATCTGAAGCGCGTTGCCATGATCCTTGCTTCCGTCGTTCTTCTTGATTTTTTTCGTTGGTGTACACACACACAATGTGCACTCTGGCCAACAAAGTTGGCATCAGTGCACGTGTTAGACAGTGTTTTTTGTTTATGTGGGGCTTCAATTTTAAAAATTTTGTGTTTTTGGGGCTTCAATTTTTATTTTTTGTGTTTTTGAGGGCTTGGTTGCACAAATGTGGAAAAATAGAATTGAAAAATTTGAATTTTGAATTTTAAAAATTTTGATTTGAAAGTTGTGTTTGACACATTTCGAACGTTTTGTTGTTATAATTTGATTTGAAGTTGTGTTTGACACAAAAATGACAAAAATAGAATTTAAAAATTTGAATTTTGAATTTTGTTTTCGAATTTTGTTTAGAGTTGTGCTTAACACTCAATTCTTGCCAATTTTATCAAAAAGCATATCTGCATTTTGGTCTGAAATTGAATGTCTCGTTACGTTTCAACACGTGTTTAGAGTGTTTTGTTTAAAAATAATGACTCGAGACACATTTTTAGATGTTGCTTTCAACCGATAAAAAGAGTGTGTTTTAATATGTTGTCCTGAGTGTCATGGTGGACAGGGTCAGAAAATTTTTTTAAAGGGGTGACAACATGACATTCTGACAACACGTGTTAGAGCTGTTGTTTCGAACGTTTTGTTTGTTGAGACTGTGCTTAACACGTGTTTAGACCGTGTTTGCACGTATTTAGAGTGTTTCAAACGTTTGTTTGTTTATATGTGTTTATACATATTGTCAAATGTTTGTTGTCAATTAAAATATAAACTCTTTTATGACCCATGACACCCCAGACAGTTAAAAGAATATGAGAAAAACAAACGAAAAAATCATTTAAAGTGAATTTTAGGCCCGGTCCTCTGTCCCAGGACAAACCAAAGTGAAAGAAGAAAAACAAAAAAAACGTTCACGAAACTTCAAAAACAAGGGTTCACACGTGTTTAGACTTGTGTTGAGACTTTGTGTTTGCACGTGTTTAGAGTTGTGTTTGAACCAAAGTGAAGAGAAACTACGTTCATGAAACTTCAAAAATAAATGTCGATGTTCATTTTGTAATCAGTGAGTTCTTGTAATTGTAAATGAATGATAGCTCAATGATGATTAAAATTCAATTTCGATTGCATTGTTAGTAATTTGTGAATAAATTTGTTTGTATTCATCTTTTAAGACGTAACACCAAACCCTTTTCGAATCAATTGTTAAATGTTGGCGATTGCATTTATCTTTAATTTGTAATTGAAAATTCTTGTCTCTCATCTCTCTTGGCTTTGAAATTAAAGCGTCTGAACAAGGAATGCCTTTTATTAAATCATCGTAATGTTCACAAATCCAAAGATCCAAAGGAGTTCTTGATGCTTCGATTAAATCTTGTTTGGCTTCAGTCATCGGAATATTGTGAGGATTAAATTCACTGAGTTCTTGCTTCATGAAGAATGTAATCAGGTTTTCATAAAATTCATTCGTAAATAATGAGAACATTTTAGTCCAAAAAGCATGATTACCTTTATACTTGCCATTGCATGAAAGAACAACATAACCCCTGTCGTTGTTTTCAACTTTGACAGGGTAAGAGTTGTTTGACACGAAAATTAAGTTTGCGACGTTTTCAGCTGTAAGTCTCGGTTGATACTTTTCATTAATGCGAATTGTTTTATCAGTAATTATTGATTTCAAAGAGTCGAAGTTAGCCAATCGTTCTTCACCGATATTTCTCAATTCGTTCAAAACGATAAGCATTTTAGCTTCGACAACTGAATTAAATGAACCTTTAAGTTCTGAGATTTCTGTTAAGTTTTTAACTGAATACCCCGATAAAAGCTCTGCAATAACATCAGTGAAAGTATTCTTGCCGATTCCTTGCGAACCTTTGAGAATCAAAGATGTTTCTGTTTTCTGTCCCGGGTTTTGAACGATGAACGAAACCCATTTTATTATATAATCGTAAACTTCTTTGTTTGAATCAGCAATGACTTCATAAATCAAATTCAAGAACGGCTTAATCAAATGCTCATCAACTGTTTCAACACATTTGTATTTATATCCTTGGAATAATGAAAAGATCGATTTATCTTTCGAAAAGAACTTGACAGCTTTGCATGACAGATCACTAATGTTTGAAGACATTACATCCCACGCTGTTGTATATTTGCCTTCATCCTTCCATAATCTAACAGACTTTAGCATTTCTTTCATTGTTTGATTGTTGCAGAAACTGAAATTGTATTTATTTGAATGTACATCATAAGTCTTTTTAATGAATGTAATGTTTTCTCCGTCAATTCTGCGAATACCTTTTGACAAATCAGAAACGACCTCATTTTGCATTTTGTACATTTTCTTTTCAGCCTTGCTAATAATAGTGTTTAAATAGAAATCCTAGGATAAATCGATATCAAATCTAAGGGCTTTCTTTTGAATTAATGGGTTGATGACTTCATCGTAATATTCCTTTTGATGAATTCTTAAAATCTTTGCCAAAACAAAAGGTGATGTATAAAGATTTGCATAATGTGCTCTCGATTTTTCAAAATGAATTTTTGCGTTATCTGTTAATTTGCAGTAATCATAAACATTTTTGTAAGCTTCTTCGATGAAATAATGAGGTAACGAATTGATTGCTTGAAACAGTGTGTAAAGTGTCACTTCTTTTTCGATTGTCATACTTGCAGCATCATTATGTACTTCAAAATCATAATATAAAACATGCTTTTGTTGTTAATCCCGTCAATGTTAATTTACACATCGATGAAATAGGAGGCTGTAAATTTGTCCGAATAACATTATAATTATTAGGATCTTTCAATGTAATAGTGTAGCTAATCGTTGATTGTGTCATTTAATAAAAATAAAACATCTTAGTTTGCGACAAGTTTCAATGAAATCCTATGTTCATCCAAAATCTTGATAACATCTGGGAATGAATACTTCAAATTAAATGTTTCATTATTCTTCAAAACGTAAATCTTCTCAATAACATTATATTTGATAGATGATAGACTGCATCCTATGTCGGGATCACATTCTTTAAATGAAACTTCATCTGCTGATGTCAACAATTTTATTAATTCACTTAACACATCCGTCGGTGCAACAATGACCTTATTAATGATTAAAGGGTTATGTTCAACAAGATTTAAAATTATTGATAATGCACGACTGATTGCTTCTTGTTGCTTCAGTAATGCCTTGAATTCTTCATAATCATTTTTAATTTCGTTGAAGCTTGACAGTTCTTTCGTTGAATAAGGGTCGTATTGAACTTTGGTCTCAGTCACTTCTGATTCATGGGCAAAATTAAACGTTGAAGGTGTTTCTTCTTTTGTCGGAACAATAACAATTCCATCTTTATCAGTTTATGGCTTTCCTATTTCTCTTGTTTTTTCAGTTGAAGGGGCAACATTAGCAATCACACTTTGTGAATTTATATTTGACGGTGACTGATTCTTTAAATCAGCAAGAGCCACGAATCCTTTAGTAACAGAAATTACTTTATTCTTTGGTACACTCATTTTAATATTGATAAAAAATAAATATTTCTTTAAAAATTCACAATATTTAAACAGCACCGGCAACAGCTAGTACTTGTTCAATTGAGGCATTAGTGATTGAAATTTGTGGAGCTCCTGAAGGTTTCATACTTCTTATTTTAAGTAATGCGTCACATGTAAAGATTCCAACAGGTTGAGCGTAAGGAACTAATCTATTCGGTCCATCTCTTTCACCTATTAATTGAATTTGAACAGTCCCCGATGTTGATATACCGCCCATGAAGTCCTCAGAGTCTGACAAAGGAATACCTGCCCAGTAATTTGATCTGTCACCTGAAGTATAAAAGATTGTATCAGCAGCAGCAACTCCTGCAGCATCGAAGTTCTTAATTCTTTTATAAGGTTGAATTGAGTCAGCCATGTCTTTATTCAATGATGTCGTCGGTAAATTATTGAAATTCATTGCATCAAGTGTCAAGTTGTAACTTCTGCAATCTTCGTAAGAGT
>JALKBU010000857.1:0-22454 GCA_023091735.1 Trichomonas tenax | reverse complement strand
TAATATATTATAATGAGTAAAGCACATCATGGCAAATCAATGTTTTTGATGCAAGATATATCTAATATTTTAATGAAATATAGACTTTGTTAGCTAATTCTTTAATATATCATGCACAACATGATTTCGTACATTGTGTTTCAATAACTAAGCAAGAAGTTAATCCAATGAGTTAAACAACGAGTTTCGCCGACTTTGCATATAAAAATTTAGACAAGCCTACATCACTGAGTTTTAAAACTTGGTTCTTGCGGTAAATAAAGCCAATGTATATAATTATTCGTATGTTGATACAACAACATGTCATCATCTCTATATAAAATTACCTCCTGGGAAATATAAAATTGAATATTGGAGTGCCTCTGGGAGCTATGCTACACATCCAGAAAAGGAATTATTTCATGCAGGTAGTCTTGGAGGGTATGCCGCAGGATTTTTTGGCTTTTTTTGAAAATGTTAATTTATCTGCTCGAATTGGAGGCTCTGGGCTCTCTGATGTTATATCAACGTGTTTTATCCCTGGAAAATATAATGGAGGAGGCGCAAGAACATGTGGAAGAGCCAAATTGAACTCTTCATCGGGTGGTGGTGCAACAGATATTCAATATAAAGGTGACAAACTTTGCGATCAAATTATCGTTGCTGGTGGGGGTGGTGGAGGCACAATTAACATCGTTTATTGTAATTTATATGGAGATTGAGGCTATGGAGTGGGTGAATTTGGTGGAAATAGCACAGGATTTAGTTCATTAATTGATAATTATATGGCTTATGGAGCAACTTAAGTTAGCCATGGATCAAGTTCGATTTCCAGTGGACATGAGGGAGTTGGACAGCTTGGAATTAGAGGTTCTGGCAATGTATGAATGCATGATAGCTCATCAGGTGGGGGTGTGGGTGGCTATTTTGTAGGTGGTGGTAGAAGTGCAGCGGGTGGATCGGGTGGAAGTGGATATGTTTCTCCTGATGCATCTGGAATTATTTTACTTGGAGGAAATCAACAATAGCTATCTACATTTGCTGAATATGAACCAGGGCATAATGGGGATGGAAATATTCGAATTACACCAATTGAATTCTTTAATGAAAAAGTTGTTAGATCTTGTAAAATTAGCCATTATTCGTTGGCATTTTTTGCCAAGTTTTCATTAGTTCTGTTCATTTCTTTATAAAATGATTAGAATAAAAAATATTTATTATATTATACAAATAAAATATCACATATCATTAAGAACATGATTACAGAAGTCAATAATTTCTTCTGGTTCCATTTTCGCGTTTTCTGACATTATCGAGAGATCTTCTTTTCCAAGTTTGGAAAATTCTTCAATAATTTTCATATCAATAAAGTTCTGCGGCATGACAATTCCATTTCTAACAACAGCAGTTGCAACAGAAGGATTAAGAATACCGACTGATCTGAGTGATCTTCGTGCTGCATTCATAATTCGAGAAAATCGTTCATCAGACGGCAACTTTGATAAAATAAAATGTCTTCCTGATTCTGTTGTCACATAAATATACTTACTCTCGAAATCTGTGACAAATGAAGAAACTGGCGATCCAATGGATATTGATCTCGTGATTGCAATTTCTGGAGATATATAGTTATTTGTTCCAGAGAATGCCATTGAGTAAATTGATCCATTATTGTCAGCGACAAATATTTCGTTGTTTTGAGTATCTCCAAAGAAGCAAAGCGCTGTAACAGAAATGATATCGCAGTTCCTTCCTACTTCTTCAAAGAATGGAGGCTCCTTTGTGCAATTAAACCTGTACATAATGACACTTTCTAATTCGTCTCCAACAGCAATATGTTCTCCATTTACTGCAACACATGTTGAGTTTCCAAGTGTTGCATGAGTAATTCTAAGCTGCAACTTGATGTTTGTGAGACTTGCAATGTTAATGCTAAACAAATCTATTGATTCTGCTTTGCATGCCATGATGTAGCCTTGGAATTCAAATAACTGGAACGCTGGCGAATCAAGTTTCTGAATGCATCTTTTTTCAAGTGTTAAACTATCGATAGATTCGCATACAACAATTGTATTCAACACTGACATGCAAGCAATGACTCTATCATTACGAATAATGCCGCATGTAGTTTTAACACGTCCATTTAACTGGATTCCCGCTCCGGGTTCTGGAATATCCAATGGATTTGAAGCAAGAGCAGCATAATGTGATCCCTCATGTTCATATGCAAGCAAGAAAACACCAGAAGGAAGCCTGGCTGCATTGTAAACATGTGTCGCTTTCTTTCTAGGAGAAACTTGGAAGCGAGGAGCATAAAGTTCACCAATGTTGAGATTAGAATGATCAGAATACAAAATTGTATCATCAATACAATCGAGAGAAACCATTGCAGAGCAATCGAGACTAAATAAGCAACTATCTCTAATGATCGCTGGATACTCACCACTGATAAAAATTGAATTATCTCCAACGACATTCAATGCAGTATGAACACCTTCGCAATGCAATTCTTCAATTGTTTCGCTGTCATTTTTAAGAATGAGAATTGTTTCACTGTTGTCGATTGTGTAGAATGCTTCTTTGCATGCTGCAATATCGATTGCATGGACTTTAGGAATCTCCACGAAAGACTCATCTTTATATGAAATCCTCACGATTGATTCAGTTGCCCAAAACACAGCAACAATGAATGAACTATCAGCAGCAATTAAATTCGGAATATTATTGAACTTCTGTGTGTGTATTTTCTTTCCTGTGTTACTGTTATATATCGTTGCAGTTCCTTTTGAATTGCTGGCAATTGTAATTTCATCTGTGCAAAAAGCATAAACGATTTCATTTGGAGAATTTTGTATTTTTCCGCTGAAATTGATAGAATGTGGTGTGACTTGAACAAAGCCATTTGCAGAACGCGAGAATGCGATAGTTGTTTCGTCGCTAATTAAACCATCAACTTTGTCTACAGATTCAATTCCACTTTTATCTTCATTAAAAGTGATTGTTCTTGTGCAATTAATGAAAGATATAACTGCTGTTAGTGGATCAAGCAGCCATGATTTAGATATTCCATGCATAGAAATAGATGCATCTGTTTTAACTCCAACGGTCTTTCTGATAATCGACAATGTTCCATCTGGTGCAAAACTAACAAAGTCACCACGCTTTGCATCCAACTGCAATAACAAATTCGATGCTTCTTGTGAAGTATATATTTCATCCAAAATAACAGCGGCGGGATTTGTCTCGACAACAGAAATCAAATAAGAAATTCCGTACTTTGCAAATGAAAATGCTGTTGTCTCATTTAAAACTGAAAGTGAGATAGACTTGTTTGCTTTGCCAACACCAGTGAGTGTCTGTCTTCCTGATCCTGTTAGATTTGCGAAATAAGTATTGCAATCTTCATCGATGAAAAGTGCTGTATTTTCAGAAAGCATTGCGATTTGACTGATAGGATGTGACGTGTAAATCGTTGATGATTCACTGTCGCTTCCTGATATTCTGTGTCTTATGAATTTGTTTGTTGTTAATACAACAATATTTTGTGAATTTGTTGAGATTAAACGATAAGCATCATTATCTGTTGGAATTGTATCATATTCATCGAATCTGTTAACTTTGCGATCGAGTGTATATGTTTTCATTGTTCTTTCTCCTTTAACATCTTCGATTAAAATTGCAATTTTAGCTGTTGATGATGCGATTGTAACAACAACGAAATCAAGCAGTCTCGCGCACGATGCTGCTATTGATATTGGTGATGAGATCAAACAATTTGGTGTAATTTCGTAATATTGCAAAATCGTTGAATTAACTTGAACAATGAGATGATATTGGTTCTTATAGACCTTAAACGGTGCATCGCACAAAACTCCTTGTGTTCCAACGATGTTTCCTGTTTGTAATGTTACAAATTCGCGTTGATATCCTAAAACGCTGAATCTGCCATCAGAAAGTATGACTAACAGGTTAGAATTGCCTTTAGAACTGTCGCATATTTCAACTAAGTTGGAAATTTCGCCGTAAAGCATCATTTTTGAGTGGAAATATAATTGGTTATTCGAAAAAGTATAAATATAGAGGAGATTTCCCGATCCAATAGCGATAGAATTCGAAGGGAGAAACATCTCCATCACAATTGCATCGGAAATCTCTGTTGGCCGCCCGATTGGGAGGACCCCAATATCCATTATGTCATATTCTTGATTTTACTTGTCAAAAATATTGCATTGGATTTCATTCACTTTTGGAACATTATTTGAACCTCAACACAATTAAATTATATTTTATTTACTCATTTAAACTATTTTCTTAAATATCAATCTTCAAATCAAATATCAATAGTCAATATTTGATCAATCTTGTTTATAATGATAATGAAGAATAAATTACCTTGGAAAACTAAATTACATAATAATCTACTGTGCTCAATTAGATATATTGATATTTCTTCAAAAAATATTGGAAAAGAAATAAAAATCCAATATCATGAAGCACAGCTTTGAGAATTGAGAAATTCATATCTATTTTATGACTATTTATGATATATGTGGAAGAATTGAAGAATACATTTGACAAGAAAAACATCATGATTTTGGCCTATTTCCATTTATTGAATTCATTGCTATGATATTTTATGAAAATTTGATGGTTATAAAGATGATATGTACAATTTAATAGCAAAATATCGAAGATAAAAAGGAAAATCTGGAATAAGTCATTTTTATATCTAAGCATAATTAGAGCTGTTACTTTTAACTCTAAATCTACAATGTGAAGGATACAACGCCCTTGATTAAGGGTCCACTCCGGCCAAATAAGGATCTATCGTCACGATATATAAATTTTATTTTTGTTTTGGAAGCAAATTCCGGTTTAATACGCAAATATTTATCATACAAATATGCTGTAGTACTTCAGAGATCATCTTGAAATGTGGTAAGCTAATGAACATGAAGAAAAACCTTAACGAAGGAAAGATTAGAATGTGTATGGAGATATCATATGTAAAATTACACATGTCTTTATCGATTTAGATATTTCACACATATTTTGGTTCTCTTTGCCGTCAAAATCTGAAAAGTATTTGATGCAGCTGGTTCGTCAACTTTTTTTTGCGAAAAATAATTTTAAGGTGAAAGTGATTTTTACATAATCCACACATCATTATTTTGAAGTTATGCTTTTTCGGTTAAAAGTTTGACACAAAAACTTAGATGGGAGCGTTCGCTCTCTAGCGATCCCAGACCCTTCATTTCCTCAATTTAACCTCGAATCCTTAATCGACACTCCCTGCAGATGAATTTCTCAAGCCATCAATCCTTATACTTGAAATTTTGGAAAATCAAAATTATATTTCTCGCTCAAATCCGCTGATTTTCGTTCAGCACTCTTCTACATCCTATACCTTTGTTGTTGATTTGTAAAAATACACTTCATTTTAAATTTATTTTTCGTAAAAAAGTGACAAGTCCAAGCAAGTCGCACAATATTTTTCACTTTTGACTGTTAAGTGAATCAATATATATTCTGAGAAAAAGCGATTATCTGCATCGTCTTCTCAAAAATTGAGTTGATTTTTGGCCGCGGAGCTCACCCTTAAAAATGATCTCAACAAGTTCCTCCGTAAAACGATTTTAATGTAATACTTCCACTGCGCATGGTACAGAAAAGCTATTTATACAATAAAAAGGTATGTTCATGACGATTATTTTGTAAATAAAATATGTGGCCAAAATTATGAAATTCGGAATATACATGAGTAGTAGATTCTAAGAATTAAAGAAATTTAAGAAAATAAAAATTGAGGGGAAAATAATCGCAATAAAAAAATATAAAATAAGAAAATGCGTCTCAACAGAGAGAACACATTAATCGAGAACAATCTCCAGCCGATGGCCGGATGCCCACCAGAGGAGGTCCAAGCCAAGTTCGTTAAGGCCCTCGAACCATACAAAGAGTACATCGACCAGTTCCAGGCCGCTTTATTCCTCAAGAACATTCCATTATTCGCTGCCATCATGACAACGGTCATCGTAATGATCGTTCTTTTCGCTCTTCTTATTGCTTCAAGCATTCCAAACGTCGTTATCTTCATTATCGCAATCCCAATCTTAGAGCTCTTCTACTGCTTCGACGCTCACATCAAAGTTAAGAAACTCTTCCTCGCTGAGATCCCACAGGCTGCTGAGGACGCTCTCGACCGCATTCGCTCAATCGAAGAAATCGTTGCTTGCACATGGAAGCCAATCCTCCTCACCTGGCGTTTCGGATTCTTCGTATACAGAACATTCCTTTGCCCGAACCCGGTTGATACAATCTGTTTCATCTTATTGTGCATCATCCTTGGTTTCCTCAACAAGGTCCTTTGCTTCTTCACACTCTTCTCTATTGTTCTTGTTCTTGCTTTGATCACACCAGCTATCCTTGTTAAGACACCAGCTGGCGAGAAGCTTCAACAGATTCTCGCTCAGAAGAAGCAAAAGGCTGAATAAATAAACAATATTATATCCTCGTCTTACATGTATGAACATTTACTACCAAAATGGCATAAATCTCCAAAATACAAAATGATCTCATATATTATTTTTTATTTATGAACTCTAATCTTAAAAGTCAATCAAAGCATTTGATGTTCTCTTTAATTTATAAGCGATTTTCGAACTTTGCCAAAATATTGACATGTAAATTCAAAAATGTTGTGTAAATTTTTGGAATCTGTTATGTAAATTGAAGATTGACGTGTAAAGTAAAATTGAAATTGATTTTTGACATGTAAAATAAAATCCGTTTCAAAATGAGTTCATCATCTTTTGGCATAGATAAGATTGATCCGCCACCCAAAACAGCGCGTACAATTAGAGTTAATCGTGCGGGTAAACTGAATTCAACGCCAGCTGAACAATTTAAAAATCCAATACTCGGAATCGAAGTAAATTTAATCAAACAATTGCAAGAAGTTGAAAATGAATATCATGGATCATCATACAAAAAGAAGCAAATTCTTTTAGATGCATTAGAGCAAGTTGCACAGACTAATTTAGGATTTAAAAAACAAATAATGACTGCTGTTAAAGCTTGGAGAAAACCAGTTGATGACTCTACTGTTGATAGTGATGTAACAGCTATTACTGATCTTCTTCGAGTTCAAAATGATTTCAAGGCAGTGAAAGAAAAGTACCAAATTTCTCAATCAAAAATACAGCAGTTAAAAGATGAAATAGAAAGCACAAGAGAGGAAACAGACAGAATCATCGAAGAAACAAAGAGAATGAGACAAAAATTATTCCAAGAATCTGATCACTTCGCTAAAGCACGAAAACTCACAGAAGAGCTCACAGCACTCCAAAATGCATTCGAAAATATGTTCAAACCTAAACAAGAGCAAACTGTTTCCAGTGAAATTGCAGAACTTCAAAGAGAAAATGAAGCTCTCAAGAAGGAACTTGTCAAGAAACGATTTGAACTTGAATTATCAACTCAGATATCAAAGAGGTTAAGGTTCATCGAAGAACGTCAAAAAGAACAAAAATAACTTGATAATAGAAAACTTTTCCTCAAAATTCATTTAATCTTTTTCATATTATTCCTTAATGTATACGCGCGACTGAAGGAACTCATAATCAACTGTGAACTAGGATATTTCTCAGTTATATTTGTTTGTGAAATACAATACTGCAAAAGTGCATCCAAAAGTATATGCCGAATGATCCAATAGGTGCATCTATTATTTTCATCATGAATTATAAATATTTGTTTGTTTTGTAAATATATTTTTATTAAATCATTGCATTCATCTTTTGGCTCTGAAAAAAATAGATTCCTATATCCAGGGTCTATGAACCAACGCATTGTATAACTTTGATCGAGATTAAAATTTTCAAAGATGGAAATAGAATGTGTTTATTGCCCTGTTAATTATATGGTGAATATCTCCTATAGATTTTATTATATCTGTGATATTTATGCTGCCCAAACCGTTCGTTGTTTATAATTTGATTTTAATAATCATATGAAATCCAAAAAAAAATTAATGACAAATATTCATTAAACCCAAAATCTAAGCGATTTACAGTGGCACAAAGCCGAAATAAAAAAGCTGATAAAACCGTTTTCGATTTAAAATTTATTCACGAAATGTTAAAAATAGAAATAACACGTTTTGCAAAGTCTAAAAACGCAAAGATTTGCGATATCGATTTACGAAATAACCGCCGGTAAAAGAGGGTCTAACACCAATTGAGAAAGTTACGCCCCCTCTAAATTTTTTGGCCAAAAAAATATGCACACGCTTAAAGTTGTAATTGTTGGTGAAACAAAAGTCGGCAAAAGCTGTATTCTGAGCCGTTTCGTTCAGGGCTCTTTTGACCAATCAATGCCCGCAACAATTGGCGCCGCTTTCCTTACAAAAGTTGTGACAACATCTGAAGGCCCAATGAGGCTCCAATTGTGGGATACAGCAGGACAAGAAAAATTCCGTTCGTTGGCGCCAATGTACTATCGCTCTGCGAACGTCGCAGTCCTCGTTTATGACGTAACATCCAAATCATCACTCGAAAGCCTCGAAGATTGGTCTGCTGAAATCGCCGACAAGGCCCCACCAGGCATTAAACTTGTCGTTATTGGTAATAAAATTGATATGGAAGCTGATAGAGTTATATCTACCCAAGCTGGCAAAGATGCTGCTGCTGCCATGAACGCTGCACTCTTTGGAGAAACTTCAGCTCTTACAGGTGTCGGCATTAACGATATCTTCGCTAAGATCGCTGAATTCGACACAATGCAAGATGCCGTCATCGAGAAGCCTTCTGATTGGAAGCCGACCGACAATGAGAGCGGAGGATGCTCCTGCTAAACATTTGTCGCTATCAATAAATTCTACTGTAGTCTAAATTCTGATTTTGAAAAATTATTAGACTAAGAACTCATAGAAACTATCATAAACCATAACCTTTCACTTTTCACTCATCAATATCCTCTGAAACAATCTCATTTTATCAAAAAGAAATCTCGGAGATATAAAAATGGTTAAGTCTTGGGCTCTATCACACATATGACTAAGATAAGCTATGAAACCATAAACTGAACTCATATACTATTATTTAATTCATAAAAATCTATATGTTGTCGCGTGCTTTCAAAAGTATTTTAGAGACTTAATTCATATATGTGTTTTATCGACTCTATCTTGGTGGATATAATGCTCATAGAATGGAATTATAAAAAATCCGATAATAAGTCAATATGATGTTTTATTGAATTCAAAAATATTAAATTGAATATGATTGAATGGCAAAAAAGGTGTAAAATTTCAAAAATCGCTGAGGTGATGAATATAAAACACTTTTATTGAAACCTTTTCATATCTTCGATCAATTCATTATGAAAGTCTTTATCAAGTGGGCTATCTAACAACGCGGCTGCAAACTTCTGAAGGCTTTCATTATTTTCTTTAGTAAATCCTCTGACTTTTTCGGGGGCATTATCTGCTCGGAGAAATAGATCAAAAATTTTCAATGCCTCAATAGCAATATTTTTGTACTGTGAAGAAAACTGCTGTAAAATAACGTCGAAGTTGGCTTCTGTAGAAAGATAATGTGATTTAAATTGCTGATTCTTTTCGATAAGTTCGCGCATAAGCTTCAAACTCTGAAAGCATGAAGCATAATTGCTCTCTGCTATAATATTGTTTAATTTGTTGAGAATAAAATCATAATTATTTTGAATATAATCTTTTGCGTATTGTGATGATATAACTAACTCTCTAAAGAACGAAAATGAATCAGCAGCAACATCAAAGTGCGGTACAGAAAAATATGTAAATAATTGTTGAACGTTTTTCTGATTCAAGATTTGTTTTCCGAGTGATGGATATGTCGAACACACTCTAAGCATCTCTCCTGCAATAATTGCGAGCTCTGGATGATCGTATTTGTGAATAATTGTTTCGATTATTAATGGATTTTGTTCAATGAACTTTGCCATTGGAGAATCACCATTATTTTTGTATGCAACAGCGCCTGTAAATATCATTGCATATTGTTTTCTTGGCTCAATTGGGAGATTTTGCAAAAGTGAGAGTCCGTCAAGTATAAAGCTCGAGTTAACGATCACATTGATAATCTGTAAGGCTTTTTGGCTGACTTCTTCACCTTCTATCTTCTTGTAGAGGATTTCCACGATTCTGCCGAAATTTTTATTAATAATCTCGAGATAATGGTTCCTTTCTTCCAGCTTCGTCGAATCCCTGAATCCTTCCAATCCATTCAGAGCTTTTTTGACTATGCGCGATGGTTTCATGTGCCAAGACATTTTACACTAAAAACAAAAGTGCCAGTATTATAAAATTTTTATTGAATCCAAATAGACCATGTGTCCGTTCTGTATCGGCCATGGATTGTTCGGCGATACCCTTAAATTTTGAAGATGCTGATTTTGCGATATTGAAATAGTCTTATATTCCATTTCCTGCTCATTTCCCGTAATACATGTCCCCAGTAACATCATGAACATGTTCCAAAATATGGGCATCATCGTAATCAATTGATTTATTAGCGATTATCTTGACAACAATCCTGCATACTCTATGAATTGATAGCACTGTTTTGGCTCATTGTACCTCTATATATTGTGTTAATCAAATCACAACACGTAGTTGAAAATCAATTCAAAAACTAAGTCGATCGAATAGTTTCGTCGTTTTTATTGACAACTACGATTAAAGTGACCTAATAATGTTTTGCCCATATAAGTCACAATGAGTATTATTATATTTATTAATATTACAGCTTAAATACTTAAATATAGACAAGAATTTTTCGATTAAATAGATAGAAAGCTATGCGTTGTGGTATTGATAATATTGCTCGAATGTAAGCTTATTGGCTTGGATTATGTATTATTTTAGAGATTGTATATAAATTTCAAAATATCAAAAATAATTGAATAAAATCAAGTGCAATAGACATTCTTTATGGAGTAGATTATAGATATAGTGTTAAAATAGGTAAATAAAGATATCAATAAAATTGAAGCGAAAAAAGTATGCGTTTAAAATTTTTAGAATTTTATGCATCATGATTTCGATTCTCGTAATAGGACAATAACAAATGGAAATCAGATGCTAGAGAAGTATATATACTTGGAAGACATGATATTAAACATAACAGATCAAAATTTTACTCAGACAGTAAAAAAAATCGAAAATCAAACTTGCGTTAATCAACATTACATTCAAGAATTCATTCAATATGTTGCAAAGATACGACCTAAATTAATATTTACTTTGAGAAATCTTTGGAACTCACTAAATTACCCAAAATCGAATCGAAAAACAGAATTTATGTCGTTTCTAAAAGATAACAACGATGGTACTATATACAAAACAGAAATGTATTCGAAAATGAGTGACTATTACAATCCTAACTCATTAGTATTTTATATTATGCAAGATGATATCGAAAAAGTTCGAAATTTTCAGAATGAGTACGACCCATCATCCAATATAATCAGATATTGTCAAAAGTATTATACAGCATTGGACTTCTCAGCAATTACAGGAAGTTTAAAATGTTTTAACTTTTTTCTTGATATCGGATCTTCAATCACAGCGGAAACGATTTCATCAGCAATAAAAGGAGGAAATCTCACGATTATACAAAAAGTTTTATCAAAAAATGTTATAAATCAAAACCTAATCTACGATGCGATTGAGTTTCATCATAATAACATTGTTGATTGGATATACTCGCAGCATAGCAACATGAAAATTGATGTGAATCTTTGTGTTCTCGCTTATAATACATATTCATATCAAAAGTTTAAAAATCGTATCAAAAACGTTAATGCTAAAGGCAAAGATGGTTGGACACTGATTTTGTGTGCAGCACGTACAGGAAATGATGCAATAGCAACAGATTTATTAGAGCAAGGATCAAATCCTTTGATTTTTGATGGAAACAACAGAAACGCATTTGTTTATGCAGCAAAAAGAAACAATGCAACTACTTTTAAGCTTATATATGATCATTCGTGTTTTAATCTGAATTATATTGAAAAAAATTACTGGAATCCATTGATAGCAGCCTCATACAAAGGGAATGATGACATAGTTGAGTTGTTACTAAATAACAACTTTCCTGTTGATTCTAAAGATGAAGAAGGCAAAACAGCTCTAATTTGGGCTTCTTTGATGGGAAACTTATCAACAGTCAAAATTCTTGCATCATATGGTGCCGCTCTTGATACTATAGACAGTAATGGATATGCAGCAATCCATTATGCAGCAAAAGAAGGATATTCAGAGATTTGCAATTACCTCGTTTCGTGCGGAGTTAATATCAACCAAGAGAGCTCTTGCGGATGGGCACCACTAAAATATGCATTAAAGTACCAACGAAAAGATGCAATAAAGAATTTGATGCAACAGAGTCCAAAAATGCCAAGAACTTTCTTACTTCGTAGATATATGTAACCTTACCTATATAATATTGTTTGTTATATGTTTTGTTATTAAATCTTTGTGTTTTATTGAAATATCAAATTGAATTTAATGTTTTATTTTGATTTAATATCTGTGCTTTGAGAATTAGATTTAGAACTATGATGCAATGATAAACACATTAAGCATAGTTTTCAAAGAAATAAAAACATCATAAAATCAAAAGCCGAAAATGCAGATGTTTATCTGATTTTTGATTTAATTTTAGAATTTCATCTTGAAAATACGCGCAAAATCAAAAATTAATTAATGAAATAGGTTATATTTTAGATGGTATTCAGTATTAGCTAATTTAATCTTTAATATACATTAGAAACCAAAAAATTGAAAATATTTTTGAAGCATTATCGAACAATGACTAAGAGTTAAGCAATACATAAAGTTGTGAATCATGTTTGAAGTAGCTAATTCTTGATATGGTAAAACATTTAATATTTTTCATAAAATCGAAATTTAATACAAAACAATAATTCGAGAATGTTATGACTGCTTAAAATACGTCACCAACAAAATCAAAATCAAATTCATCAAATGAAAATGTTTCATTTGGCATTTCCTTAACTTCTGTGATTTGCTTTTTCGCGCGATTCTTCAGAACTTTATATCTAGTTTTAACTTGAATATCATTTCTTCCATTAAAATGTGTTGCAATCTTTTTCCACCTTGGACTCAAGCTTGGAACGAGCTTTGTAAGGAGTTCATCTTCGGCTTGTGTCCATGGATTGTGATTAGCTTCTGGTGATAAATAGCGAAGCCATCGATCTTTCACTTGTCTGTAAGTTCTTCCATACATCTTTGACGCAATGACCTTCCAGTTGTTCTCTCCGTACTTCTCAACGAGCTCTTTGAGTCTTGCATCATCTTTAGGACCGAATCTGTTATAAACAGACATTAATTTAAAAAATGAACTTTCTTCAGAATTGTTTTGGAAATATATTTTTATTTTTATAAATGATTCTCATTAAAAATATGAAATATAATAATTGAAATGTTTACAAATTACTTACAGTTTCTCTTTATGTTTTGATATTGAATCGTTCGTTAATGCTATTTATCAAATAAAAGCAAATTCAAATATTTACAAATTACTTGCACTCAGAATTTATATTGAAATGTTTACAAAATACTTAAAGAATTTTTTCTACAGCGTAAATAAATTTGGAATAATACAAAATTCTAATGTTTACAAAATACTTTTTCTTATCAAATTGCGATCAGTCGATTTTGAGCGCGAAAATAGATATTTCTGATGTTATTATAATAATTGGACCACAAAAATCATAAAATCATTTTTTTTGGAAATCATTGTTGTTTTTTATGATGCAAACGCATTTTCTGATGATTTATGGTTGATTAGTCAAATAAAAACATTTCAAATATTTACAAATTACTTGCACCATTCAATTTATTTTGAAATATTTACAAAATACTTATCTAATGTTTATATTTTTTGTGACAAAATGATGGGTGATTTCGAATTTTGATTATCACATGTGTATTCCTGTAACAGATATATGTTAATGCTCTAATGATGTTTATTAATTTCTTTCAATTGATTGAAATTATTTTTGATCAATGAAAACGAATATTAATATCGATTGATAATTCATTAATAATACAAATGCTGTTCATTTGCATAGATTTTGGTCCTCAATGCTGTTGTTTGGAGAGTTCGATAATTTGATCAATGTCAAATACCAATTGAATCAATGAATCCATGCATAGACCCATTTCCATTCAATGGAAGCATTTGAATCAATAATGATCACAATTGATAATAATCTTAATATCAGCTTTTATTATCCTAGGCATAGATTTTAATGGAACCATACATTTGAATTCTTTGTATATTATCTTTTGTTTTTGTTATTTTTTTTGTTTCAACATTCAAATCAACTCTAATAAATTTAGATATAAAATATCTATGAATCGCAATAATCAAATCCACTAATTAGAAGGAAAATGATTGCAATATTTTTTGAATTTATAGATTTAAAAATTATTGAAAAATCTTTAAGTATAAGATCCACATGGTCATAGAAAGTCTATTCCTATGATTAAAAAGACTCATACATGATAAATCAAAATAAAAACCCTAAAATCTCGTCACTTTTTACAGCACGTTTTTAATTAAAAATGTCGAGAAACCCTGTTATTAGGGCGAATCTGTCTGTCTTAGACAGGTTTGCTCCAGAGAAAGTACAGAAATCAAGCCGTTCCGCATCCGAAGCGCAAAAGTATTTCACCAAAAAAGAGCTTCCTCCTTTAGTTTCATATGAAAATGCGGGCGCTGATAATAGACTTTCGAAACCAGTCACTAAAGATATACAGGAATATAACCCTGATGATCCTATGATAAAAATTTGCGAAGTCACCGATAGAATTGGCGCTGTTGTGCATAAATACGAACAATCCCAAGAAGAATCGCGATTTAAGGATATGCAGGCTCTAGATATGCAGTTCAATGTTAGATCTCTCGATTCAAAACAGATACTTGATGAATCAAAATCCGTTGTTGATGAATTAATTAACAAAAATAAAGAATTAAAAGAGAACCAGTCAAACCAATTATCAGATTTAAGTTCATGGTTGAATACTCAGAAGGATAAACTATCTTATGATACAGCAAGTAGCGAAGCTGCAAATTATATCGATCCTACTTTATCTATTGCTTCTAACGAGGTAGTGAACGCGCTAACAAGTGATACAGTCGATATGCATGACAAAGTCAACAGAGTTTTGAAATTACACAGTGAATTTGCCGCAAAAAGTTATTTAAATATTCACCAAATGGAAATTGCGTTGAAAAAGAAAGATGATCAGATTAAGGAGCTGATGCAGATGAATGAAAACTTACAAAATATTGTCGCTAACAATGCAAAACGAAAATCAAATCAAGCAAATAAAGATATGAAGCGAAAATTAGACCTTTCACTTGAAAAGGTCGTACAGCAGGAAGAAATCATCAAAAATCTCAACGCTAGAATATCAGAACTCATTGGAAAATCAGTGTTGATTAATACAGGAAATAATCAATCGCCAACAGACGATTCTGGTTCTTTCCAGCATCAACAGGCTGCTGCTTATCTAACAGTGAAGCTCGAAGAAGCTGAAATGCTTGCGAATAAGCTCAAAAATCAAGTAACTGATCTTCAACATAATCTCGAAATATCTGAGATGGAAAAATCAATTCTCAACACACAAATTATGGCACTCAACGAAAGAATTGATGCTTTATCAGTCAAAAACGAAAACTTGTTGAATGAATTGATAATAGAAAAAGATCAGAAGCAAAACACAGACAGAAACCAAAACAGAGAACAAGTTACAATAGAAGAACTCCTCAAAAAGAAAATCAAAGAGCTTGAAGAGGAAAATAAACAACTTCAAGAAGAAATGACAAACAAACTCAAAAATAACAACTTAGAATACAAGAAACAGCTTAAGGAGATCCAAAGAGAATACGAATTGCGTGAAGTTGAAGCAAGAAATCAATTAATGAAGACAACAGCATCAGTTACAAATAACGAAGCAATCATGAAATCATTCGAAGATAATTATCAAAGAAAGTTTGAAATTCTCGAAAAGCAATATCAAGATAAAATGAATCGCCAAGAAGAAGAGTTCAAAGAGAAATATTCTATGATGCAAAATAATTATCTTGATGAAATCAGAAGATTAAATGGATCTCTTGATTCTAAGTTATCTGATTCCGAAGCAAACAGAATGATTTTCGCACAATTGGAGGAAGAAAAGAAGAAACGTGGAATCAGAGAGGCAGAATTGAAAGCTGAGTATGCACAGAAACTCGAAAATGTGCAAAATGAATTCAAAACATATATGCAAAACCTCGAAAACAAAATCAAAGAGAAAGAAGAAGAAAACTTGAAACTCAAAGGCGCAATCGAAAAATCTGAACATCAAATCCAAGATCTTCAATCACAAATAGAAAAGCTTTCTGTATTTCCACCGCCAACACCACAGACTCCTCATTCAGTTGGTTTATCAATCCCAGACACTCCTGCTGAAGAAGTTATGAATTCATCGAGAACATTTGCAAGTTCGAATGAAATCAATGATGCTGTTATTAAGGCAAAACGCGATACAGAAGCTCAATATATCAAAAAACTCGCTCAGCAGAAGGATGGATTAGACAAATACTATGCGGGAGAAATTGATAAGCTCAAAGAAATCAACAACAATCTTCAAGACAATGTTAACACCAAAGATAAAGAAATTTCGAAATTAAGAGATGCTCTTAATGATTTACAATCACAGTTACAAGTTAAAGATGAAGATACATCGTTGACAGATGAAATCAACAGATTAAAGTCTGAAATGGACGACATTAAAGCTGATTATCAAAAGCTCGAATCTATTAAAATGAAGCTCGAAGTCGATAATCAAATATTGCAAAAGTCTCTTGGAGCTAAAGACAATGCAACAATGATTAAAGATTTAACAGAAAACTTCAGAAAGGCTGTTGAAGAATTACAAACTACGAAAGATGAACTTGACACAATGAAACAGAGATATAACAATTTGAACGAAATCCATATGCAAACTATCAACAAACCAAAGAAGTTACTTGAAATGGAATTCGAACATATCTTCCAATATTACGAACCAATCATTCCTCAGGTTAAAGAAGAGGTTGCTATTCGTCCTGCATCTTCTTCTAAGCGTGAAATTCGTCTTTCAAGGGCAAGAGAGATAATTGCTCATTACGTTCCTGTTAAGAAGAATTTGGAATTATCTGGAGACAACGTTGCACTTAATTTGCTTCATAGTTATGCAACACTTTCTCTTTCAAAGGAGGTTATCGATACAAACATTACTGCTGCTGAAGAACAAAACAATGTTCAGATAATAAGAGTTCCCGCAACACTTCCACCAAAGAGTAAAGTTTTCGCTTCAGATTCTAATGTTGGAGTTGATATCCCTGAAATTTTGGCCGAAAATGCAAAGAAATTATCACATTCATCATCCGTCGAAGTCTTCCAACAGAATGTTGTTCCAAAGAAAGTTTCAAGTGCTAGTTCACAAAAAGATTTAACAGAACAAACAATCGTCGAGAAAGAAGTTGAGAAAATTGCCGAAAAAGAGAAAGTTATTGAGAAGGAAGTTCCTAAAGAAGTTGAAAAAGTTATTGAAAGAGTTATTGAGAAAGAAGTACCAAAGGAAGTCATTGTAGAAAAGATTGTTGAAGTTCCTAAGGAAGTTATCGTTGAGAAAATTGTTGAAAAAATCATCGATGTTCCAAAGCAAAATGTCGCAGTCAATGTTAATCTTATTGGAAGCACTGCAAGTCTTTCACTTGAAACGCAGCCAAATATTGAGATATTCGCGATCAATGAGATGGGAGAAATAACTCCAGTGATTCCACCAGTTATTGATCCTGAGATTCCTATAATTGAAGAGAAGGAGAAATCAGCGATGAAGATCATTACTAACGAAGGAACAATTGTTGATATTCCAACAATCGAAGACATCAATACAGAAACAGATCATTCGGCTGTTGCTGCTGCTTCTATGCAGAGAATTGAAGAAGCAAAGGCTCTTTCAAAACGTCTTGCACTCGTTGTTTCAGAGATTCAAGCAATCGAAGGTGAAGCAGATCCAAAGAAGAAATTAAAGATGCAGAGTTCTATTGGTGTCACTCTCGATATAGAAAAGGATTCTTTGATATCACAAATGAAGGAAAGAATCTCTGAACTCGAGGAAATGAACAAGAGACACATCGGTCCATTATCCATTGAAACAAATACTGAACTTAATCTCAACAAAGTTGCAACACCAGTCGCTTCAAGACAAAGCAACACCAGTGAAGCTCCTCAATGGAAAGTTCAGTTATCTACTACATCATCAACAACTTCAGAAGCACCGTTAAGAGAAAAAACTCCTTCAACACCAATGAACAAAACAAGGCCAGAAGAACCATATGTTAAGAACGAGATAAAGTCAACAGAAAGATTCGATATCACAACATCTCCAAATAAAGAATCCAGAGTTCCTCACGTTGAAAATGAATGCCAAGCGAAACCAGAAACAGATGAGATGATGACACAAACATTGAAAGTTGAAACAGCAGAAACAGCAGAGATTGATACTCAAACGCAAAACTTGTTATCAACACAAACGGTTTCGATTCAGACAAATCAAGAAAACATTCCAAAGATAAAGAGTGTTTTCTATGCTTCAACAATGGAAACACAAACCGCAAAACCTTCAATATCTGTCGAAAAAGCTTCAGATCCAGTAAATATTGACGTCAAAGATCTTGCTAATGCACAAGTTAACACAGACATCATCGAAAAGGTTGATATCGGTTTCAGTGTTGCAGAAATGCCTAAACCAAGCAGAGTTACTGTTAATCTCGGAAAGATTGAACCAGTAAAGAGGAAGATTCATCTTTCGACTGTTAAGACTTCAAACTTCACTATCAATGCTCCAAATACGATCGATCCAAGAATTGAACAGTTTGAAACTCAAAGACAACAATTGAATGATCTTAAACAACAATTAGTTATGCTTCAAGCTGCAAAGACGACAGAGTTAAACAAGGCAGTTAATAACTTTCAGAAGACTCTCAATGAAGCAGGTGAATCAATGAATCAAATCGCAAAGAAAGGAATCCAAATGAAGGCAGAAGAAAAAACAAAGGCAATGACACTTAACGCTAAAAGTGCTATTGAAAATGCTGCTTCAATTACAAGAATGATCCTTAACAACACGAAGAACAAACTTGGATCTCAGATCCAACTCGTTGATCAATTTAATGACTACTCAAATAAGATAGCAAGAGCGCAATCGAGTTCTAAATCATTCTCCGAAAAGTTCAATGTTATTTCTGTTGATTTGGCACAAAACGTTAGCGATATGAATAACGAACTTTCTACAACTGAACAGCTCGAAAGCGCATTCTCACGGGCCATTAATCAAGTTCAGGAACAAGAAAATGAGATCATTAAACTCCAGAAGGATCTCGAAAACGCAAAGAAGGCAGCTGTTGAACCAGATGGCGCTCAACTTGTCAGACGTGCTCAATCAGAACTTGAAGAGCTTATGTACGGTAATCCTAACAAGAATAAGATGTTTAACACCACCGAAGAGGCTGCTAAAGTTATTGGAGAAATTGCAAAAAGATCTAAGAATAACACACTTATTCAGGCTGTTGGCGCATCAATGCTTCTTGACAGTGTCGAAAAAATGGCCGAGAAACCATCTCCACAACTCGCAAACATGTACAACATGCTGAACACTGTTGTTGAGATGCTTAATCAACGCCAAGCAAACAAACTTGAGAAAGATATCAACGCACAGCTGAGAGAAAGAATCGCATTCCTCGAAAAGGAAATACAAAGAAATGAAACAGAAAAGATGATGGCAAACAGAGACATTTCGTTACTCAAAGTTAGTAGAATGAATGATCAACTCGCTCACGAGAAGCAAATTACAGCTCTTGAAGAGCAAAAGATGCTTTTAGAGAGACACATGGAAGATCTCAATAAGCAAACTGATGTTGCTCTCAAAGAAGCACATCACAACGAGATTGTTAAAGATCAGCAACTGAGAGAAACAGAAATTATTCTCCAAGATAAGACAAATCAATTGAATGATGTTGAGAAGCGTTATAATGATCTCAAGGCGAGATTTGATGAACTGTTCAACCAAGCAAATGATGCTGAAGTAGACAACTCAAGCTTGAAGACGAGAGTTGATGAAATTATGTTTGAGTCTCAGTTGAATAAGAAGAAAGCAAACGAATTCGAAAAGCAATCAGAAATGTTGAGCGCTGATCTCGATTCAGTAAATGAGAAATTATCAAATGAAGTCAAGAAGAGTTCCGAATTAGAAGCAATGATTGACAAGTTGAAGATGGAGAACGAAACATTGAAGAATCAAAATCTCGAGAAAATGGTCGTTGAATCAATTACAAAGGTTCCAACTGATGCACAAAAAGTTGTTAAAATCTACAAAGATAGATTAGTTGAATTCGAGCAAGCATTGAAGCAACGAGTTGTTGAATACTCTGAAATGAAGAACCAAAGAGCGGCAGATCAAAAGCAGATCATTATGCTCAGAAGAGAAAACAGCAGACATGACAGTGAAATGAAGATCCAAAAGATGAGATATGAATGTGCTAAAGATGAAAACAGTCATTTAATGAAATCAATTATGCAGAGAGATGAAACAATCAGAATTTTGAAGCGTGAAATCGAGAGATTGAGGAATTTGTTGAAGATGCAGAAACCATTGAAAGAAAACTTGAAATATATCGAAAAGATGAAAGCAGAGACCGCTGATGAAATTTCAAAGCAGATGAAGAGATTGGATGATCTTCAACGTCAAAGCAAAGCATTAGCTTCTGCTTCTAAAGCTTCTTCATCATTCTTTGAGCGCATGATAGAAAACCAGAGAAGATCTTTAGCAAGAGCAGAAGCACTTAGAAATGAAATCCAAGAACGCGAAAAGAAGGCGAGAATGATGGCTCTTGATGCATCAGCTTTATTAGTGAGAGAAAGTGAACTTGCAATACCTGAAGATGTTGTTATGAAATATATGCCAAAACCAGAGCCATCGCAGAAAGTCAGAATGATGCAACAAAACAGACAATTCATTCAACACACAAATATCAGCGGTGATGAAATTCCTCAGCTAGGAAGAGTCTCTCAAAACGAGAATCAAAGTTATGCTGAAAGTTTGCAAATTCTCGGTGAGCTAAGCGGTAAAGTTGATCCAAAGGCATTAAGAGGAATGCTCAAAGATGCAAGACATGGACAAATTGTCATTCCAGGCACGAAGAAATCAATTAAAAGTCAAGGCAGCGAAGTTAATAGTTTATTAATCAAATCATCAAGAAAGTAATTTTATATATTTATGATAATAAATATTTTGTTTGTATGTATTAACTAAGTTATATCAGCTCTTCTTATAATGTATTCGATATATTTAAGACATTATGTTGAGATAATGTATCACTTTCTATTAGTCCAACTACTTTCTATCTTTATGATGTTCCATCAATAAGTTGGGAAAGCGGACTTTCTGACGTGTAAATCCCATAATTTCAAATGCAAGACATTGATGGAAAGTATTCAGTTTTATTTGTTTGTCAAGGAAATATAATTCGATCCCCGATATGTGAAGGCAGATTTAGGCATGAATTCGGTGATAAAGTCCGCGTTGACAGTGCAGCAGTGACAAGTTATAATTTAAACGAGCATCCAGCAGAAAACGCACAAAAAATCGCACAGATGAACGGTTTTGATATTTCAGGACACATTTCTCGTTTAATCAAAAAAGAAGATTTTAATAATTTTGGAATCATTGTAACTCTTGATCATTTTGTACACAAAAAAGTAAGAGATATGAAGCCAAAGGATTCTCGTGCTAAAGTTATAAAATTTGCGAGTGCTGGAATTTCAAATCCTTGGAAAATGCCTCTCCACGCATTTCAATCGATGTATAATGAAATAGATAGAGAATGGCCTGGATTTATTCAAAAGAACTTCCCATATCTTGTAAATTGACAAATGATAAGAGATTTTGATTTAAAAATATTGTTTTATCAGACAGTAATGCATTTCAAAAATTATCCTTACTTATCTGGAGCTAATTCTTCTTGGCATAGAGAATAGAACAAGCAAAGATGGGGTTTTATCTGATTTGATTTGAGAATGTTTCGCCATTTGAAAATGAAGGTAAAAATACATTTCTATATGATACTATTCAAGTTTTAAAACCAATAAGATATATAACTTTAAAAATGTCAATTTTCGGTGGTTATATTAAAAGTGCCTCAAATACGACGTTGTATTGATTTTATGAAACAAAATAATGAGTGGTAACTGCATTTGACTTTGGAAGTTATTCATACTGCCAGCCCGAATATGCCCTTCCTTACCAAACTCCAGTTTGCAACTCCGGAAAATGTATATTTCCGTATCCATGCTTGAGTCTTACAGATTGCACG
>JALKBU010000084.1:0-89903 GCA_023091735.1 Trichomonas tenax | reverse complement strand
ATAAACGCACCTTTTATTTATTGCAATATTTCATACCAAGAAATAATATACTTTGCAATTGCAATTTAGGAATTATGATAAATCAATGAATAATCCATAAAAATTGAAAACAAATTAGAAAATAAGACAATTTTAAGATGCCAATATAGGTAAAACAAATTTTTCATATGGTTGTCAAAAAAATAACATCTTCCAAAAGGCTTGTTTCCAGTTAGTTTGTAGTGACTGAGCGTGATTTCAGTTACTTTGTAGTGACTAAACGTGTTTTCAATCTGTTTTGTAGTGACTCAGCGTGATTTCAGTTACTTTGTAGTGAAGTTGGACATAAATAATAATTATGTCACTTTTTCTCCGCCAAATAATATTTTCGATAATTTTACTTCTAATATATTATCATAATGATTTTTATCCGAAAACATTATTTTTAACGATGCTTTTTACAAAATTCAATTTGAAATTGTTGATTATATTCATAAAAGAGGCATAAGTATCGATAACACATATGCATCTGTCTTTTGGAAGCTATTGGTACATCTTATTCAAGGATATTTTAAATATTTAAAATTATTGCATCATATCAATGCTATATCTGATTGAACACAATTAAATCTATAGCCTATGTATACATATTTTTAAAATTTAAGTATCAAACACATATTTTGAAAGTAAAATTAAAATTATCTTAGTGAAATAGAGGATATACTGTGTGTTTGACAATTGAAACAGACGAAGCACAGAAAATAATTCCGATATCTGCTACGAATAGTTCGCCTTCTTTTTTAGAAGTATTAGTTCTAGAAAAAATCGTGGCTTTCAAAGAGGTTATTTTTTTCCCTAGGGAAACATTTGAAATTGTGAGGAATAAATGGACGAAATCAACTACACTTGAATAGTATAGTATGAAGGACTAACTATCAAATGAAGAAAACTACAAGTATCTTGTGATGAGTTTGCATGCTCTCTTTACCAGCTGATATTAGAGTACAATGCTCACATGAATGCTGCCAGTAATGCTTTGCTTTTATTTTAAACAGTATCAAGATTTTAAAAAAGAATAAAATATATATTTTTGAAAACATTCATTTCTCCATTAAAAACAGTAAAATTAATCAACACTATGGATTTTTAGACTGCTTATGTTTAAAATATGGTATATAGCAATAATATGAGGGGCTGCTCCTCAGGGTCATTGTCACTTTTGCACACATGCTTTCCAAAAATTGTGCGCATTGGCCTTTAAAAGGCCAATGCGCACAACCATAATAGAAGATGATATTTTTGATCAAAAATCTATTTGAAAAAGTAAATATTGAATTTTAATTGAGAAACAAGTTTAACACAATATAGAATATCCAAATATGATATATAAATCGGGATTCAATGATTTTGTAAATTGTCAGAAGTCAAACATTCAATAAAAATAATTTTAATGAGATATTTAGTTATATCATATATAGATAATCTTTATTTTAATATCAAAATATTAAAATCGAATTTTAAGCGATAAAATCTTTTGCATTTTTGTGGGGTATCCGAAAATGATGTTTAACAGAATTCTGGGTTTTTGTAAACCGGCGGTTTGACCAATGAGTGAAAATGAACGAGAGATTCCCCAGGGACCCATAACAATACAAGGCACATTGAAGCACAAGGTTTTGCTCGGAATCTGGTCGACAAACAACTATTGGCTAATTGGAAATAAACTTTATGTATCTAAAACCGAAAAGATAGAAGATTACAAAGAAATTATTGAAATCACACCTGAAACCAATATAATTCTTGTCGATAGAAAGAAGAGTCCACATTTTATTATCGAAAACGACGAAATCGGAAAATATTTATTGAAGTCGAACGCCGCTGAAGTTTATCCATGGGTTTTTGCCCTCCGCGCCTGCCTCTATACAGAGCATGGATATTCCATGGACCAATTTAGAATTATATCAGTCCTTGGTCGTGGATTTTACGGAAAAGTTATGCTCGTCGAAAAACTCGATACAGGAAAGTTGTATGCCCTCAAAACAGTCAGAAAGAAGAAACTCGTCGAAATGGGACAAGTTGATACAATTATTGCCGAAAGAAACCTTCTTTTCTCGATTCCGCCACATCCATTCATTATCCAGGCTGAGTTCGCTTTCCAAACACCATCCAAGTTCTACATCGGCCTCGAATACGCAGCAGGAGGAGAACTTCTTCATCATATCTCAAATCTTCCAACTGTTCCAATAGAAGATACAAAATTATACATGGCTGAAATAGTTTTAGCTTTGCAGCACCTCCACACACACAAAATTGTTTACAGAGACCTCAAACCAGAAAATGTTTTGCTCGATAAGTCAGGTCACGTAAAACTCACAGATTTTGGCCTCTGCAAGGAGATCAGCGATGAAGGCGCAAAAACATTCTGCGGCACAGCGGAATATTTAGCTCCAGAAGTTGTTCTTCGTCTCGGATACGGATTTAAAGTCGATTGGTGGGCTTTAGGTGTTCTTTTGTATGAAGTCCTCTTCTCTGGGACACCATTCTATGATGAAAATCAAGCGGTTCTCTTCGACAACATTGTTAACGAGGAACCAAGTTACCCGAAGTTCGGCCACAAAGCTGCCATTGATCTGATTAAGTTGCTCTTGCAGAAGGAGCCAGAGAACAGGCCAGACTTCGAGCAGATCAAGGAGCACGCGTTCTTCAAAGGAATAGACTGGGACAAGGTCCTGAAACGAGAAGTTCAGCCGCGTAACTTCCAACAAGTTGATGAATTAGATCCCGAGAACTTCTGCTCTGATTTCATGAATGAACCACCGCTTGATTCAGATGCTTTGCCAGCTGGTTCTGCTTATCAAGATATTTCTGGTTTCTCATTCGGCGGAAGCCAGATTATATAACCTATGGTGGAAGAACCACCTGAGTAATCTTATATAACTTATCATACAAATAAATAATATATTATGACTCCTTTCAAAGTACAAATCTATTTTATTTAAGAAAGAACATTTTCAATATTCGAATAGTTTACAATTTTGTTTTTTGGAGTTCCTCCAAGCCTTCAATAACTGCCTTATGTAGAATTTTCTGCTCTTCTGTTAAGTCTGGCCTTTTTTCAGGTAGGTTTATTAATTCTTCCATAAATGCAAAATTGTTAATTAAGTCTGTAGCTATCGCTTTGTGCTGTTCTTTGAGTTTGAACTTTAATTGCCTATAAGTTTTGAGCTCTTGGGAATTATTATATGCTTTATCAATTTCTTCTTTATGCATTCCATTGTCGATTTCTGTCCAAAAGGCTCTGAGTTCATCTTGGACATCGATATCTTTCATTGCTTCGTTGATTTCTTCTTCCGTGAATTCAGTCATTATAATGTCACTTTTGCTTAAATTTTCCATCAAAAATAACAAAAATCTGGAATATTCATTAATGATTTTAACCTTATTATAATATTAACACCATATCTCATTCAGGATAAGAGATAAATCAATTTTTATTATATTTTATTTGCTAGAGTGTAGTTTAAAGTAATCTAACTAGATTTAAACTCTGTTGAACATCGAATTTTTAGGATTCTATTTAATGACATTTTGCTAAAATAATAACATACTTCCAACATTTATTAGCTAATTGAATATCAGTGCAGCGTGTATTCATTTCACCTATATATTGTTAAAGTAATGGGGTTGTTTTTTAAGCATAATTAAAGTGATGCTGTTTAACGAGAATAAATTGATGGAAGCCACAGCCGTCTTGCTGATGCAATTTATTTTTATAATTACATGAATAAATATGAAATAAAACTTGAATGATTAGTTCATTATGTGCAGCATAATGGTATGGAGTTGTTCCTCATATATCAGTGACTTCTTCGTTAACATTCATCGCAAAAGGGTTTAACTCGATTTGTGCAGATGGAGAAATCTCATTTTGTTCCCCAAGTGGATGAAATATTTATGTCAAGTAAATAAATATTTGTCAAGTAGAGACCTGTAACCTATCCACAATTTGACGCAACTGTAAACTATTCAATCTCACTTTTGTTTGGTCGGATAAAATTGTGGTTGATTTAACATCATATTCTTCTTTAAGTCCTTTTGTATCTTTGATTTCGTCAAAGAAAATCATAATTTTCATTCTGGTTACCGAGATACAAATCGCATCTTTGTTCCAGTTTGAAACCATGGTGTTATCTCTTGTTGACTTATGCTCTATATTCTATATATATCAATGCCACCATCCTAGCACGTCATTGTCGGTAAGACCGAAATCTCGAAAAATTTATCTTTTTCTACAGTGCGTATTGAGAAGATCTGATACGCTACAATGATATATATATCAGCATCACTATGCAAAGTCACTATTCACAATACTCAAATCATCACAATGATGCACGTTTATAGATGCGAAATACAACAATTCGATTTTAAGAAACAACTAACTCACAAATACATTAACTGCGTTACGCTGTATGATTTGTGTATAGTAATTGCACATAAATATACTTTTTGATATTTTGCATTATTAAATTAATCGAGCTCGTCTTTAATATCATTGGATTTACATTATTTGTTTCTTCTAATGAATACTATCTTATTGTATAATGAATTACAGCCCAAAATATTCACACAAAAAATCAAATGCACATAGATCAACTGACAATATGCATTTTATATGTAGAATATATAGAAAAAAACAGTATATATGAGCTATAAAACATGTTTATTCAAAGATATGATAAAAATCTAAAATAGGAATATATATATTTTGGGCATCCATCGGTTTCTTCAATTAGACATATTCTCCCAACGTATGTAATTTCAATTCTAGATATAAATGTTAGCTATAGTATGTTTGAGTTTTTTTGAACATTGAAAAGTATAAATGGTCTTATGTATGTAATGAAACAATATTCTAACGCACGTTAGAAATGTAACTATACCGAGTAATAGCCAATAAATTGACAAAATTTTTTTGCGAATTTTATATAATTGAAATAGAACAGCTAAATAGAAGCCAACATGCTTAGCACATACAGGACAACAAAAATCCGTTAGTGTGTATCATGAAAGTGTGTTATTAAAAATTGGCAATATTTAAAAACAAGCCCATGATTGCTGTAATACGGAGATTTGGTAGGATTTACGCTGCTTCTGCTTTAACTGTCGTTAAAGATTCGCGTTAGTTGATAAAAATATGAAATTGAAGGTTTGCATTATTTTGAAATTTTTCGAGATATGATTTGACAATGTAATATGTAATTGCTATAGCCAAGCTATCGTGTGTCAACTGGATTCTGTCAGTTTCGTTGTTTTGATGGACTTTGATTTGTATCTCATGCTGGCCAACTTGAATCGACTCGGCTTAAGACTCTTATCATCTCCGCAAAATGGAATATCTGTGGTGCAAGTATGGTGAACAGGCTTTAACGCGAAGCAAGAATCACCAAAAGTGACTGTGCAATGACGTTAGCATTTTGCGCCCTCTCAAATCTTGCCGAAAAGTATTCAATTTTTTCGAGCTTCCGTAACTTGACGCAACATTGGCTCTCAATTTTGAGAGGATTTGTAAAGTTGCGTCATGTTGCGGAAACCGCTCAAGTCCCTTCAAGTATATGCCACGTAAAATGGATAAAAGTGCTTAAATTATAAATGACCCATAATATATTATTGTTTATTTTTTCTAGAGTTAGAGAACAAAATTTAGGGCATGACAAAATAAAAAAGGGTTACAGATTCAAAAATTAATATCGATTTTGATTTGATAAATCGAAACGAATAGTATTGAGAATAACAGGTTTAATTAATAAATCGATTGAATTCCATTTTTTGAATGATCGTAATAATTAGATAGAATATGATATAGTAATCAAGATTCATGAGATTAGACATTTGAGGCATTTTGTGATGGATTGCACATCTTCATCAGGCAATATGTTTTGCGAAGTTTATAATATATGAAATCGATTTGTAAACATTTCAAACAATTTTGTAAAGTTGTGAAAACATATTCGTAAATGTAACAAAAAATATTCATTAAACTATCAAAAATTGAAATAAGTGATATTTGCTAAATTATGACCCATATTGACATAATACTAAAAAATTTAAGTTCACTTTTATGGGTGTTTATCACAGCGCAGTCAACAGAGGCTTCATATCAGAGAAAGATGCCGAAGCCATCTCACAGCAGAGCTATTTCTCGCAGCGCCAGATATTCATTCTTGCCCAGATTTTCCGTAATCTCACAAAAGAAAGTCAAATCAATGCAGAAACATTCTCCAAAAACATGAAAATCAGCAATAAAAGCATCGGTGAGATCCTCTACAAGATTGTTGATAATGATGGAAGCGGAGATCTCGACTTTATGGAATTTGTCGAAGGATTAAACAAATTCCATCCAAACGCACCTTTTGACGAAAAGGTTCGACTTTGTTTTCAAGCCTACGATAGTGATGGAAGTGGTGCTGTTTCACGAGAAGAAATTCACGATGTTATTAAGCTTTCTATCGCAGACAGCAGCTTGATCGAGCTCGAGGAAGCACAAATTAACCTCCTCGTTGATCAATTGATTCGTCAATACGACTCAGGACACTCCGGTGAATTAGTTTATGAAGAATTCTACAAGATGGTTTCTTCTGCTCCAGGTGTCATTGAGAGCTTCGATATTAACCTTGATGTATTGTTTGGTTGAAATATATTGGACATATTTGAATCATTTCGGAATCGCATCATTTTATAACTTTCTATTCTAAACTTTTATAACTTTCTATTCTAAACTTCTTTACCATTATGCTTGAAACAACTTTGTTTTTGGATCAATTAATATTACAAGCCATTAAATTTAAGATTTATTTGTTTTCAATAATGAGTTTTTGCCTAAAAGCGAGTTTAAACGCTGATGCATATAGAATTACACTATTTATAAGCTTCTTAGGAGATTCATACAACGATGCGTAAATCAAAAAGATTGTTTTTCATCTAACATTATATATTTGTGCTTTAAGATGTTTACTTTGAGAGTAGTATTGAGAAGCAATTTGCGTTCATGTGCAATAATACTAATGAACTTATCACATATTTTGATAGCTCGTGATATGTCGTTTTCACAGCAGATTTCGATGACACATGTTCTAATTTAAAGGAGATTTCGTTGATTTTTCTTCATAATGTCTTTTTTCAAATCATCGAATTTTCTAATATTTGTATATAAAGCTGTATACACATAATAATTCAAATTGCCTTCTTCAGTTTATCACCGATTTAGCTCAACTACATTGATTGTGGTATGATTCGCTATCAAATTAATTACAAAACAAAAAATAGCTTGTCAAATATACTACATCTCATTGCACTCCATAAGCATATTGTTCAAGTAGGATTATAAATGCTATAATTAATTTAATAACCCAAAGTGCTTTGAGAGTTTTAAAGTTATTTTGGGGAAGATTTTGTCATTCAGTAAATATTGATATACATCAATCTTCCTTTGGTACATCACTTGGAAATCCTAGTGATGGTTTTGTTGATGGAACTAAAATTATACACTCAATTTAATAATTTGTATTTCACGTATTAGTGATGGACGCTTTTTGCCTCGGCATCTCAGGGCGCCCCGACGACATTTTTTTGATGCTTCGCGTCCCGAAATTAACGACAGATGCGGAAAATTTTCGATGTGTTTTCGGGGGGCTGCGCCCCGCAGATTAAACATGAGAGTTGGTGAAGCTTAACAGCACTTGTACGAAGCATAATCACTGAAGAAAGCACTTCTTGTTGGGATTTTTTCGTCTGGGATGCTGAAGTTCATTTGGAGACGCGAAACGTCAAAAAAAATGCGTCGGTGACGCCATAACCCATTCAAAATTGAATAGTTTACAGCCAAGACGCGCTGAGATGCCATGGCAAACCAGCACCTTAGTGATCGCATTGAGAGCTTCACAAGCGGATAATTAGAAATAATAGTGAGCCTTGTTTATCATCTATTCCTACGCATACTTTGAACAGATCATTTTGCACAAATGAAGAATCCTAGCAGATGGAAATTCAATTTGATATAATGATTTTCTGGTCTTGGATTCCTGAATAAGCCAATAAATTGTTCTGCTCACAATAAGTCCCATTTGAATTACTTTTTACTCATAGATATGAGGTCATAACCCTTTAGAAGATGTCGAGTGAAAAATAGACAGATTTACTCTGTATTTATCAAATAGATACTATGCACCAATATGACATTTTGATTTCTGTTTCAATATCGATACAACATATATGATTTTTGACGTTTTGACATGTAAAATTATAAATCAATCTTTATGATGTAAACTGCTCAAAGTGAGCTTTTAAAAGTGGCAGATTGACAATATGTGATTAAAATATCAAATTTAAGCTAAAGCTATGTTGTAAATTGCATCTCTAGTATGTGAAAAGGACAGAAATACATTCTATAGTTCATTTTTAAAACAATGACGTATGAGAAAATGCTTCTTGGATCAACTTTGAGAGGCATTTCATACATGGAAAAGCTTCCATCTGTCGAATGGGTGCAGAAAAGACTTGAAATCATCGAAAAAACTTATCCAAACATTAAATATAATATTGTAAATGACGTGAAGCTGAAGGTTCAAAAATCTAAAAATTCATAACAAATTGCATGTCCACATTTTATTCACAAGTAAACTTCGAAGTTTTTCTTATCAAGCAGCATAATAAAGAGTCAGTAGCTATTATGTGCTCTCTAAATCATGCTTTTACCGACGGAAAACACATGTTGAATTTAATTTCAGACCATGTGTCTGATGATACCGAATTTCCACCAATGGCACGCGCAGATATACCTAAATTAATCAAAAACGTCGAATATTTACAGTACCATGTCAATTTTTCTAATCAGATTTCAGTTCCATTGAATCCTTCTCCAAGATACATTGCAAAGTGTTCTTCGTTCGACATCAACAAAATATTACAGACATGTAAATCTATTGGCATAAAGCCTCAAGAGTTTTTATCGGCTGCTAATATTTACTAGATTTCGAAGACTTTGGATGCAAAGGAGCCTTTCCACATTGGTAATCAGACTGCTGCCACTGTGAACACTATTTTGGGAATTCCGGAGAAGTCTCCGCAGATTCTTACATCACTTGTTTACACACTTTCTAAAATCGGCAAATCAACAAAAGCTGCTGATGTTATGAAAGGAATTCAAGAGCAGCTCAGTGATGGAATGGCCAGCAAGGTTTTGAATAACTTCGCTTGCATCACTGATGGAACATTTAACATTCTCAAACCTGTTTCAATGATATCAAACATCGGCGTTCATAAAGCAAATCATAACATTTGGGTACATGGAGGAATGTATTCTGTACCTGATGTTTTAAGGCCTTACCGCAGCTGTACATCGCATGTTGTGACAACCAACAACACAGGACACCTCACATCAACATATCTCATCCCAGGATTCGAGAATGAATTTATCGAAACACATCAACGTCACTTACTCAAATTCCTTAATGACCCAGAACAATCTATCAACAAAAATATATTATAAATTGTCTATTCCATTTATAATTTCTTTCTTCAAGCAAATAATAATATGGACGACTAAATTTGTTTAAGGGTCCTGTCTAACCGTTTGGGTGCACCCACTGCAATAACCCTAAAAACATCATAAAATTCGATAATTATAATGACCATTTTGTTGGCACAGCTGTATGCATATAATTTCTCCAGGAAAAAATATTGGTCAGAAAAATATTTCTTGAGAAAATTCAACATTATACGTTTGAAAAAGGTGACAAAAATGAATACCTCATAGAATTAATTGTATAGTGTGAAAACAGTTAGACTGGACCCTTAAGAGGCGACTAACATGAAAAGTGACTTCTAAGGAAAATCATTTTCAACATCATATTGAATGCAAAGCATTTTAAAAATCCTTAACGGTAATAATATAATAAAAATGATCTAATAACTATTTATTAATATTACAACTTTATAGAGTGAACACATTTGAAAATATAATACAATTTTTCGACCCAATTTTGAATAGTTTACATTTCATGTTAGTGGTTCCTTAAAGAAAAATTGTGTAAATGAAAGGATCTATCATTGATACTGATTATCTAAATTCATTCTTGCTGATATCTCTCTTGAAACTCAGTGCTTATAGGCATATTTCTTATCAATGAACTTTGGAAGATGAATTGATAAGATTCGATTTTAGAAAATATGCAATAAAAATATAATGCTAATTAAAAATGAAGTCAATGGGTTGTTATTAAAAAGTTTAATTCTGATTTATTGATGTGTTGATATGATTTCATCACATAAAAATTATTCGATTAATTTTACGTTTAAATCACATCGATAGCCTCTCATAGAAAATTATTCGCAATTTTGATAATTTGGGATTTCTATTTCAAAAATTCAGAAAGTTCAAAATAGGTACCAATTAAAAAGTGACAAAATATCACTAAAAGTGACCGTTTATAAATTTTGGAAAAATTCGATGTTTTCGCGAATTCCAACTAAGGTTGGAAAGCAGCCAAAAGAGGAGAATTCAAAATCGAAGCAATTCGCTGTTGTCACATCTGGATTGCTCCAAGAGCACCAAAACTTGATTTCAGAGTATAATCACATTAATAATGAACACAATGAACTGAAAAGGAACTTCCAAGATGCGATGAAGGTAATACAGGATAGTGAAGATACTATAAACAGCATTCTTGTTCAGCATAACGATGAATTTAAAGAAGCAGCTTCAAAAATCGAACCAAAATTGCAGTTATTGTGGAATAACATCATTACAAGAGTTGATGAGCAGGAAAAAATCGTAGAAATTCTTGTTACGAACTTCCAAAAGCTTCCTTTTATCATCAATAAATATCAAAACAAAATAATCGAACTTACAAATGAAAACCAACGTCTCACTGCATCAAACACATCATTGGTTGATGCATCAGTATTAAATAATGTTAATAATGATTTATCTAACGCAAAAATGCAAATTGAGGTTCTCAAGCAAACAATTGAAAGCAAAGACAAAGAAATTCAAGCATTTAAAGACTCTTTGATGCAGAATTCTCTTGATAAATCACAATTACTGAAACAAATTAGTGAATTGAATGAAGAAATGCACAAGAAGGATGTTTCTTTTGGTACAGTTTCACTTGAAAGAGACTCTTTTAACAAACAACTTGCAGAATTAAGAAATACGATTTCAAATTTGACAATTGAAAGAGATTCATCCCTCAAACAACTTGAAAATGCAAACAGCAGCATCCAGAATCTCAATGTTGAGCTATTGAAAGTTAAATCACAATCAGAAGTTCAAAACACAATAATCAACAAAATTACAATTGAAAAGGAGACAAATATCAAACAAATTATAGAGCAAAGAGACGAACTTCAGAAATCTGAGCAATTAAAGATCGAACAATTAAATAAACAAATTTTAGATTTGAGATCTGAAATCAATGATGCGAAGACGAAGCTTAATGAGCAATCGAACATCAATGCTGTTCTTTCTCAAGAAAAGGAAACATTAACAAATCAACTCAACGACAAAGAAAAGTTAATCAAACAATTATCAGAGAAAACTAATTTAACTGTGATTCTATCACAAGAAAGAGAATCTTTGTTGAAGCAGATAACAGAAAAGGACACAAAGACTAGTCAGTTTTTTGCTGAAAACGTTGACATCAAAAAGCAAAATGAGGACAAAACAAATGAATTGCAAAAGGTTAATTCTGAAGTTAAAGACTTAAATAACAAACTGGAGAATGCCAAAAAGGAGCATAGCAGTGCTTCTGAACAATCTAATAAGCAAATAATCCGGTTAGTTTCAGATAAAGAAGCAGCAATGAAACAAATCGAAGAGAAGAATAACATGATTAATAAATTAACGCTTGAGAAAGAAGTATTGAATAGCAGGATAAGTGAATATGATTTATCACTTAAACAGTCGAACGAGAAACTCCAATTATTGTCTCAGCAGATGAATTCAGAATCACAGAGTAATATGAAACAAAATACAGAAAAATCCGAATTAATCCAAAAACTTTCCAAAGAAAGAGAAACAATCATGAAAGAACTTGCTGATAAATCAAGTATAATCAGCAAACTCAATAGAGAAAAGGAAGAAATTTCACTACAACTTGCTGCAAAATCAGAGCTAAATGAAAAACTTTCAGATGAGAAAGATTCATTAATGAAACAAATTTCAGCAAACTCCATTGAAATACAAACATTAACAAATGATAAAACTGCACTTAATTCGAAGCTTGTCGAGCAAATCCAAAGACTCACTAATGAAAAGGATTCTTTAGTTAATCAGATATCAGGAAAAGATTCAAACTTACAGAAGTTAACAGAAGAAAGAGATTCATTGATCAAACAGCTTTCTCAGAAAGCAGAAAGTGATACGCTTTCTAAAGTTCTTTCTGAGAGATATGAAACATTAACAAAGGAGAAAGGATTCATTTCAACATCTCTTGCAATTGCAAACCATGAAAAAGAAACATTGCAAAATCAAATTTCTGCACTTGAGTCGTCAATTAGCAAACTCAGTATCGAAAAAGCCTCAATTGAAAAGCAAAATAATGATAAATCATTGGAGCTTCAAAAGTCACACCAAGAAACTGAATCATATAAGAAGAAGTTAAATGAGTCCGAAAATAATTCTTCTTTGCAATTGAAGGAGTTAGAAATCAGGTTAAATCAGAAAGTTAAAGATGTTGAGAACTCTAAGATTGTTTTATCAATAGAAAGGGATTCATTGGTCAATCAACTCAACTCTAAGTTTGAAGAGATTCAAAAACTCACAAATGAAAATGATCGCCTTCAAAAGTTATCTAATGAAAGGTTAGAAAAAATCCACAGTCTCGAACTGAGTGTTGAATCAGCTCGTGCAGCGAAAGGTGAGCAAGAATCACTTAGCATCAAGCAACTTCAGATCAGAATTACAGATTTGGAATCATTGAATATGAAGTTAAGAGATGATAATGACAATTACGTGAAAATGATGCAAACATCGAATACAAACTACCAAAAGATTTCTTCAGATTATGAAAATCTCAGAACAAAGTGTGAAGATATTTCTAGGCAGAGGGACGAATTGTTGAAACAAAAGATTGAAAATGAAACAAAGCTTAATGACATTGAACCTAAATACAATTCGTTGAAACTTGAAAATGAATATCTCAAGAATGAAAGCCAAAAGTTAATTTCGGAATCAGATGATGCAACAAAGTTAAGAGTTGAGCTCACAACTGTGAAATCTGATTTAGCATCTAAAACAAAGTTCATATCAGAGAACAATAACAAAATCGATGAACTCACAAAACAAAACAATCTCCTTGTAGCAAGATATAAAGAAAGCGAAACTAAGATCAAAGAACTTGAACAGAAAGCCTCAGATATCAAGAATTCTACATCACTGACAATCGCGGATTTGCAGGGAAAAATTGATGATTACGAACAAGAAAAGGCAAATCACGCACAAATTCTCAAACAGCTTCGTTCAGTTGTTTCAGAGAAAGATGAACTCAAACATGAACTCGATGAAGCATGCATACAGATCCGTGAGTTGACAATCAAGTCGTCGAAGTCACAAAGAGAGTTTTTGCTTGAAGAAGAAAACAAAGATTTGAGAGATAGACTTGCTTCTTCAGATATGATGCTTACAACATATACGCAGCTTAACTCCATACTCGACGGAAGAGTCAAGCAGCAGAATGAAGCAATGTCAAGGCTTCCGTCAGCTCCATCAACACCGGTTGTTAGAAAATCTTCAATTGGTGTTTCTCCATTCAAACAGCAAAACGAAGTCACATTAAATGTTACTGAAGTTGTTGACAAAGATTATGAACAAGAAATTACAATTCTCAACGAGAGTTTGAAGAGCAGTCACAGAGAAATCAAGCGCTTACAAGATGACCTGAGCATCTCTAAAATGAATAGCGTTGAAGCGAAGATTGACAAGAAGAAAGCGAAAATCAAAAGACTGAAGAAAGAGCTCGAAGAAGTCAAATTGAAGTTTGATGAAATTGTTCGTCAAAACATCGGCTTAGTTGAAAATCAGAAAAAGAGTGCACAAATATCTGCAAAATGTTCATCCGGTGAATTTCGTGCAAGGAATGAACTTGCAAAAGTTCAAGCTCAACTCTCTGCATTGATGCAGAAAATGACATCATCTAATTTAAGTTCTACTGCTCTCAAAATGATTGATACATTTAATGCATTTGCTGTTGATGGCGAATCTCAAATACAACCAACGAAAGAGATAATGGAGAGATTCTCTTCGAAGATGATTGAAATGTTCGACTCTGTTGAATCCCAATTATTCCAGAAAGTTGTTATTCTCGAGAGCGCTGTCAGAGCGATGATTATTAGAGTCAATAACTTGGCCGATATCAAATCTCAAAGGAAGTCAATACAAAACAGGAACGCATTGACACCAACAAGAATGAAAACACCAAGAATGAAATTCTTAGATGATGATTACCTTGATTTAAGAAACTACACATAATTCTTTAATGTTTATATTTAAATCATGTTTGTTAAATATTTTTGTTATTTGTAGATATCATTAATCAATATCAATAACTTGACTTTACTGCGGAAAATGATTATAGACATGGAACCACAAAGATACAAAAGGACATTCTAAATAGAGCTGATGAAGTAACCATATGCCATTGCAATTCTTCAGTAGCTTCTCTATAATTTACATTATTTAAAATATGACATATTTTTGATTTCTGATTCTCTTGGTTATTAAGTTCATTATTATAAAAGTAACATTCTTTCACATTAATAGAGCCAGAAATCTGGATAAAAAATAAATACGGTGCTCTATTATTAATAAATGTAGACCTTTCTATTTCTTTGATTCCTTTATCAGAAAAAAAATATCGATTGACTGGGAGTTTTATTATCAATAAATTCCATGTATTTAAAGCAAGAGCCAATCGATCCTGTATGGAAAATGTTTTCAGAATAAACAGAATTATTAAATACCTTGCAACAAAGCACAATATAATTCTCAACATAACCTCCAGAATTAATTCTACCATGGTTAATAGATGAATTAACTTGTGATACTATATTATTTCCGCCAACATTCCAAATATCACTTAATTGGCAAGAATTCATGGAAATAGATGACACAATAATATAATTTTTAGATAGATTTGAATTTATTCTGGCATATGAGTGCGTAGCATACTGAACAAAACCGTTTGTAAATGAATTACAATTATTAATGCGGTATTGAATGACTTCACCAGGGCCAACAAAACATATTCCTAATCTGTTCGAAATGCTCAATAAATCATAAAAATCAACAGATACAACAAGCAATTTATTTGATGGATCATTATCACTCAAATGAATACATTGATTTTGTTTGATAAAAATTACGTCATGAACATAATATTTACCTGATTTGCCGTTAACTTCTGTTTGATTATTATTTACATCATGTTCTAGACTTCCTTCAAAGAAAGTCCCCCAAATGGAGAAAAGGTATGTTTAAAAATGTCGCTTTAATAAGGTTATTTTAAAATATTAAGGTTATTTGGGAAAATTCTCAAATGTATCATGTAATACCAAAATACAATGGACTTTATCGGAATAAAGTAGTTTAACGGAATTAAGGCCCGACTTGCATCTGATGTAAACTATTCAAAAATATAACTTTATGAGATTTTTACTTTTGCAGGAAGCTCAGAGAAACCTGGTGTGAACTTGAATAAAAAAATATATACCATGCAACTTCTATGTATATGCTATATGTCTGCGGTATCAGATTTTGATAATATCATAATTTTTTTCAACTCAAAAAAATTCGCAAAATTCGAGTTCTAATGAATTATTTTAACCTTATTTCACACAGCCCTACCTGATCGGTATTTTCATGATTTTCTTTGTTAGCTAACAACTAGATTTTTTGGATCGATGTATACTTAGAAGATATCTTCTAATTCCTATTATTTAGCTGAGAAACAGAAGGTCGAAATATGCTGAAAAAAACGTAGACTTGCATGTAAAAGTGATATTTCTGTAAAGGACATTTATGCCAAAACAAGCACACAAAACACATTTGGTTAATGTGTTTTATCTATTTTATCAACGAAAATCATTTATTTCTGCGGAATCAAATTTTTCAAAACAAAATGTTTCTACGTGAGCTCCTACGAATGTATTGTGCAATTTAGATACCAACTGTAAGCTTGCTAACTCTCAACGTTGTTTTGTTAATAAAAATAGAAAAACAACAATTTATTCAATGTTCAGCTGATTTTTCATAAAATAATCCGATATGGATATACAAAATGAGCATGCAGCAGTCTGAATTTTCGCTTTATATGCTTATTTCAGTGGGTGCATACAAGGTGTGGAACTCTTTATTTTCAAAACATTTTAGGTTGAAACTTTGGACATAGCATCTATATGCATATAGGAACAATGTATGCAAGGATCGCAAGTCTAAACAGTATCCCGAGATATGAAGAAATAAAGTTTTCAGAAATACCATTTCAATATTTAAACTTTTATATCATAAATTTGCTTTCAGAAATGCTTGTATATCATTGCCATAAGTATATAATGCAATAATTTGCATTTCACTCATTCTCAATCAAGTACATACCGAACTTCTAATAGTTGCATAGTTATTAGGCATTATTTTCAATGTAAATTATTAACAAAATTTAAATTAGCCTAGAATAGGCTCTGATTGATTGATATTTGATGAATGTGCGTGATTTTGAACATTTCGGTATGGATTTAGAAAAAAGAGTAAAATTTAATTTTCTGTAATGTAAACATTTGGACGCTCGAATGTCTTGATGTCCGCCTCGAGCTGGGCTGCTTCGCGCTCCATTTCTTCCTTCTTGCGGCGGAAAGAAAGGTTATCTTGGCCGAAACTAAGGGAAGCATAACGTTTCTTATTCTCAGCAAGGTTCGCATACAAGCCATTGAGGATTTCTATGCGTTCTTCCTCAGAAAGAAGTCTGCATCTTGTTTCTGTATCCTCAGGCATCATAGATTCTCTTACGTTATCCCAATATTCGGTTTCATCAGCAGCCTCCTTCTTCACTCTATCCATGTAAGCAGGAACCTGTCCGTAGTCTGGTTTCTCTGTGTACCATGTCTCTGGCTTCTCTGGATGTAGCTTTTTGGTCTTTGGCGCCTGCTTCCAGTTCTCGAGAATGTAGTTTCGCTTTGTTGTCTCCTTGATTTTCGGTATTTCTTTCGCTTTTGGAACTGGCGGTTTATTCAAACCTTCATTTCCTTTCGGAATCGTCCTTGTCTTCGGAGGGAGCTCTCTCTTGGAGGTTGTCTCTCCCTTTTTCAAGAAATTCTTAGGATCGCGCTTGATAGTGTCTGGATGTGGACCCATTGTTGCGTGTGAGAGCTTCTTTGCAGTCATGAACTGCTTCTGGTCCTGGAACTTGCTCTTGTGAAGAGGCTCCTTGATAATAACCGGCGGTGGCTTCGGAATTAAATTGTAAATGCACTCTTCTTCGTCAAACATTATAATTTTTTAGGAAAAAACGTTTCTATTGGAAAAGTGACAAGATTCTCAGTTTCTTGTTTTTTTTGCATTTTGGTTGCAGATTTATTATATACTCTATGCTTATATTAGTAATCTGATGTTATTTTTAGATTTTATTCAATATTCCTTTATCAAATTTTCAAATCTTTTCTTGTAACATTGCATATGTTCACCATTGGATCTACAGCATAGAATTACAAAGATGTTGCTTGGATTTTGATACATTCACTATTAAAAACGCATCAATTGGAGCAAAAGTCCATATAGAATCAAAATAAGCAACCATTCACAGTGAAACTATAACATCAGTATGCTACTGGATCTAATATATGAATAGAAACAAAATCTTACAAATATTTAATGAAATAAATTTTATTAAGCAGTGTATGATGAAAAATATGCTAAAATTGAATAAAAATCATAGAATAGTTTAATGTCCGACGTTGAGAGAATCAATGCCCCAGATATCGAAGTGATCGATGAATCTGGATACGCGATCTCTAGCACGAAGCTTCTCCATCTGTTCCTCAGTGAGCTTGAAGTCTAACTCGAAGTTGGACTTGATGTTGACTGGGTTTGTTGACATCGGGATGACAACGTGGTATGGGGAAAGCTGCTTGAGTAACTGAAGGTTAACCTGAGATGATGCCTTGCCGAGCTCCTTGGAAACCTCAAGAAGGACTGGGTCCTGGATGAGAGGAACACCGAATGGGCCTTTGAGTGTTGCTCTGTCGAGTCATGTGAACATTGTTAAGTAGATCTTCCCTGGCTCCAAGTACTTTGACATGACTGGCTGCTGGTGGTAGATGTGGCTTTCAATCTGGTGGCAGTATGGATCTTGACTCTATCAGAATATCTCATTCTTTCGAGCTGCTCAATTGAGAAGTTGGAGACACTGATGTGCTTGGCAAGTCACATCTCGTGGATCTTCTGCATGCCCTCCCATGTATCGAGGATATCGACGCGCTCTGTGATTAAATTGCCATTTTCGTCTCTTTGATCGTAGTTGAGGTCTTCTCTCTGCTGGAAAGCGAATGGCCAGTGGACGAGCATAAGATCGACATAGTCAAGCTGGAGATCTTTCAATGTGTTCTTTGTTGCAGCGAACAAAAGATCTTCAGGGTGCTTTGTATTCCAGACCTTTGATGTGATCCACAACTTCTCGCGCTTGACTTTTCCGTTCTTGAAGATTGTCAGTAGCCGCATTCCTCGATGGCGTAGATGAGCGCCTTCTTCAGTTTCTCTGGATCGTTAGCTGTATATATGCCGAGACCGCTTGATGGGATCTGCATAACTCAAAAATGAAGTGAATCATTATAAAATTTTCTTCAATTTGAAAACCCTTTTAAATTTTATAATGGGTTTTTAATCGTCACTTCAGGTCACCATACTTCGCCTATTGCTTTATGATGGTCTTTGCATGTTACACCTTAAATTATATGGCATAAAATGTTTAGTGCGGGATAGATGAACTCTCTTAATGCTTATTGAGCTCTTTATGTATCAGAATAGCTTGCCATTATGGTATAGAATGATTGCTTGTAGCGATGAATCAAAAAACTTTATTTTTATCAGAGATTTATAAATATCAAAAGAAATTAAAAGCGAGTCATGTAATTTGCATTATAGGCGACGTTTTGCTGCACATGCATAGAACATTTGCGCTGTTATAATAGCTGTAGCAATAATATAAAATTGTCGAATTAAATATTATAGAATTTCAACAAGCAGATTCTGGAGTATGTATTAAATTCATGAGTACATTGTAATTTAGTGATAGATGATAATCATTTCTATATTTATTTGCTTTGAAACGAAATTTAGCAAATTTTTTTGACATATAAGGTGATATGTGTCAGATAAAATTTAAAAGTTAATATTTACGTGTCAAAATTCAAAATGATTCGAGTTCTCAGAAATCGATGCTGGAAACTCACTGGTATTTCTATGTTCTTTATAACCGGTTCTATCGTTCCGGTTATCAATAGCGTCATCCTTAAAAACAGTTACTCATGGAAATACGGACTCCTGCTTCAATTTTCGAAACCATGGTTCACAAACTTCATGCTTTTCTCAGGAATGGCTCTGTTTTGTGTTCCATATATCATAGAATTCATATTTTGCAAACTAAAACATAGACCCACGCAAACTTTTAATTGGTGTCATTTTAGAGATGCCTCAATTCCATCAATTCTCTATCTCATTGCCACTGCTCTCCAAAACTATTCACTTATGTACATGCCTATCACTGTTTGGCAGATCTTTTTTTCATTCCAAGTTCTATTCACAACTCTTTTCGCTGTAACATATCGAAAACAGCAACTTTTCCTTGTCGACTGGCTCGGTCTGTTCGTTACTGTCTCTGGTATCGCTTTTACCGGAGTTGCTGGATTACTTCGCGGTGTGTCTAATTCTTCACAGTCAATTGATAAAATATTCTTCATGTTTATCATCGCCATTTTCTCGCATGGTGTTAAAGCCCTCGAAACAATTCTCGAAGAAAAATTGATGCATCAATCTCATGGCTTATCAGGTTTTCAACTGACGGCTTTCGAAGGAATTTGGGGCTTTTTCTTACTTGCTTTTGTGTTTTTACCTGTTTGCCAAATTGTTCCAATGGATTCCGCGTTATATGAAAACACAGTCGAATCTTTTATTCAACTCTCGAAGTCTGGCACTCTCAGAACCTTGACAATCTTTTATCTGATGCTTATCACAATTTTCTCGTATTTCGGTCTTCAAGTCACTGAATACGCGTCAGCTATTCACAGAAACATGTACGAAACAGTCCGCCCACTTGCTGTGTGGATTGTTTCTACAGCTTTACGTTATATTACAAGAAATTCTCTTGTTGGTGAACAAATTGATAATTACTCTATTATTGAACTGGGTGGATTTGTTATATCAGTGTTTGGTTCATTGATATACAATCGTGTGCTGCGTTTTCCATGCTTGATTTATATAGAAGATGAACTTGCTCAGAATAGAACTATAGACGCAGAACCCTTACTATCTAAGAGAGATATTGCATAAGTCTTATTTGTTTGATAAATGTTTGGATATTAATCATATTTTCATTATCTTTTTCATTTCTATTTTAATGACAAATTTATGAAGCTTTGAGGGAACAAATGATCAATGAATGATAATTAAGATTAAATTATTGTGCTTGGTTTCAAATGATTTACTAATATTTAAAATAAATAACTTAAATGTGAAGGGCCGTTGGCCCAATTGGATAAGGCGACTGCCTACAGAGCAGTAGAGTCCAGGTATCAGGACCACTCCCGCGCCCAATACAACACCACAACACAGTTATCCCGTCTCTCGGGGGAAGACCCCCAGATGCAACAGATCCTACACTCAGAGAACCACTGAACCACAAAACGCATCCCAGCTCCATAGCATGGAGAACACAGACAAACTTTGCGCTCCAAAGAAAGCACAACAACATGTCTGTCCCACGGTGATCGAGATTCCTCAAAACTTTTCTCCAGTACGACTTCCTCGTCTGGGCTCTACACGAAGCACTTGTTGCTAACACATATTTACTTAATAAACATTTTCGAATCCTGGACGGCGCGATTTTTCCTCTTTTGTTTCTAATTTTATTTAAGGTTCTCGGATAGGTTGATTGCCCACTGTTTGTAGATCACTGATGTTCATTGTGAGCTTTTAAGACAGATCAGCAAAATATTTGGTGATGAGAAACTTTTTGTTGTCACTTATGTTAAGGTTAATAAAAGTGTCATAATGTAACCCTAAATATCATCTGATTGGTTTTTCAATGAACTATCATATAGTTTCTATACTTCAAATGAGCCTCTTAGATCACCAGGAAACGTCTATGTCACTAAATGCAATTTTATTAATCTTGCTAAAACGTCAATTGATATTGATTCATCATCGAGCAATATCTTTATTAACGTAGCTTCATTTTTTCATGTCATATCACAAAAGAATCCATGTGTAAATATATATGCAAATTCGATTTTTCAAGCTCATATATGCTCAATAAAGTGCCGAGCAATTAGCAGTTGTAATTATGGACTTTTCAGACTATACAACTCGAATGCTGATATTCCTCATATATTTGAATTGATTTCTATAACTGAGATAAATGATGACCCTATTACTGGTGATACTATGGGACATTTTGGAGGTCATGTAGTTGATAATTATACTAATGTCACTAACAACATTGTAGAGTTTACAGGATATGGATACTTTACTAATTCTCCATTTGAAATTCAAATTAAATATAGTAATGTTTTGAATATAAAATTATTGGAGACTATGATTTTCTATACATATCTTCAAATGAATATCGATCACATCAATATACAGAACTGCAGTTGCCAAAGTTCGACTGGATGTATATTCATGGATGCTCAGAATTATCTAATTTCGAATTCTGTAATATTGAAAAATACATTCCCTTATTTAGGTAATTTGATAATTCGGTCGATTGAAAATTGTGCATTCAAAGATAACAGCTTTGATGTAAGTTCATATTCTTCAGTTCCATTCACTGGAACCTATATTATTGATTTTTACTATCATTGTTTTGTTTATCCCGAAACAGACATGTTTTATCATGATTATTTCAACGGTTTTAATTTCTGCATTTATATTGCGGCAATATACTTCTAAATTCAAGAGCATACAATTATATATCATCCATACCTTCTTATTCTTCTCCCGTATCATATGAGGATTGCTTGAGATGCTCCTGAATATTATTCATCATTTTTTCTCTTTATCATAAAAACCATCTTCATTGATGTCTTTTATATCAATCGCTAAAATGGAAATTCAACTGATACGATTATCTTAAAGAGTTATCTATATATTTAATCAAATAAACATAGTCAAAAACATAAATTGGATATATAAAGGACTTAAAAGTTTCATTTTTGTTCTTGTGAATCAGATTGATGGAATTTCGTCTTCTTCAACTTTCTAATAAATCTCTGATGCCTTTTGAGAACATTCAAGAAGTGAACATCATTCTTAAATATATCATAAGCCTTCGGCATGATCTTTAAGAGATCATCCAATTGCTCCTCAGTCTTCCTTCCATAGAAATAGTCCATGTTCATGTTTATGATGGATTCACGGAACTCTCCAATGTAGCTGACATCTGAGATGATAGCTTTAAACGTTGAAGAGTTTCCGAACTCAGTAATAGACCATAACGGTGGAATCTTCTCCGCAGTTCGAGTTTTGATGTATTGATTGATTTCGCCTTGGAATGGATTTTTGTCTGTTAAAATGAAGTAAGGATCATCGCTAATTCTGTGTCTGAGAATGTGTATTGATACTTTAGCGAACAGTCTTCCTCTTTGTTTGTATTTCTCGAACTCTTCGTTAATCTCAACCAAATTACGCTCTCTTAAAACTTGTAAAACAACTCCTGTTCTATCTGGAAGATTGCACTGATTTATATCTGTAGTTCCAATGATATCATAGTCTTCTATAGAAGGCCTTTTGTCGCACGGGTTCAAAGAGATCAACATTCGACCAAAATACGTGAATGGATTGAAAAATGAAGCCATCGAAAGAGTGGCACGTGAAAGTAATAAAGGATTGTGACTGTATATGTACACACGTCTGTGAGCGACTAAAGCTGCCCATAAAAGAGTATAATCAATATCAGGTGGTAAATAAGAGAATGGATTGAAATTGACAAGATTTTCGAGTGATTTTTCAATGTTTTGTTCGAAATCGCGGTTAAAGAAGTCAAGGTGAATCGTATTTTTATCGATATATTTCCATTCATTCAAATTATTGATAACATGATAATATAACTTAAATGGATCCATTTCTAACTCTTTATTTTCGAATATAAGCTTCATACTCTCTAAGTACGCTTGATAAATTGTGTGAAAATCTTTATTAGTTGTAATAGTTATAGCATAACATATGTTTTCGTGTCTGAATTTGTATGTATGACAAAATTTGTTAACGATTGTGAATGTGTAAATTAGTGATTCTTCGTCAGAAATCGCTGGAGGAAAAACATTTGTTATTAAATCTTGAAATCTGTTCTCGAAATTATAATCAGTAGGTTCCAGCTGTACCGGATAACACGTGTTCATGATCTTTTTCTCGAAAAGACAAATTGAATCGTAGAATTTTGCTTGCAAAGACATCACTAAAAAATGAAAAAAAAATTAATTTTATGATGAATCTAACATCGGCATGTGATATCATTGCTATTTTTCTTTTCAATTTTCAGAAATTGATTTTATATCTTTTAATTTGGAAATCTTAGATCCTTGTTCTATTGCCATATATCAATTTATCCCTTTGTGATTTTATGTTTTTATTCCGATGTCGATATTTTTAAGATTTTATCAAATTGAAAATATATTTTTAAATATTACAAAACAGAATATTGGTGTTAAATAGATATTCAGTAGCTTTGTTATTTGAAATGAGTTAATACGTAATTGGAAAACTAAAAACGTATTTCATTTTTATTATTTGAACAAACAACGAAATTTAAGCGAGATCAAATGCATACCAGCATGTTGTAGGGATGTGCATTGCTATAATTAACAAAAATAAAAAGAATTTCCGTAAAGTCCTTTTTGTCGTTCTATTCGAGAAGAAAAGTGAAGCCAAACCGCATAAAATGCCTTCTAATCCCACAACGCATGAATATATATAAGATTCCTGCATAGTTCTGCAAGATAATCCAATTGATATTCCAACAAGAAGCGAAATAATGAGTCCAAACACTCCTCCCCAGTATCTATGGAAATACAGCTTCCACGTCGCTATGTTTTGTGACTCATCTTTATTATTTATTGGAACTGATTCCATCAATTATGATTTATGTCAATATGACATGTAAATTTCATTTTGGCATGTAAATAGTAGTATATTTCATTTATTCTTCTCATATATTAAAACACTTTTTACAGCATTCTGAAGAAGTTCAAATTATCCAACTGCTTCCATAGAGGTTTATTGCATGAAGTATAACATTTATAGCTATTCACAGCCTTGAAACATTTGATGCCAAAAATATTGAATTATGTGTTAAATTGATAAATTAAGTAATTGACACGTGTCAAAATATTGATAAGTTAAAAACAAGATTCTATTGAAAAAAGCCCAAAATAATACAATATTAACATGAGAGCTATAAGCAATCATTATTCCAATGATGCAAAATAGTACTGTATCATCAAAGCATATCATTACCGGTAAAATCAATTTAGAAAATTTTCAATAAACAGTTTTAGAGGAATTTTTTGATAATAATTTGATTCTATTGGCTATGTATGTATCAAAAAGCAGAACAAAAAGACACCGAACATCAGATAATTGTCACTTTTCGTCATAATTCTATCCACCGCAGAAAAATTTTTTTCACGTAAGAGATGCAACAGCCAGACGAAGACGCTGTTGAACCATTACCTGGTAACCGAAACGATGCCGGTGGAGATATAATTCGGTATAATGCTTCGCTCGAAAACGAAAAATATATTCTGTCAGAGCAAAAACTTGATCCAAATTTCGATACTCTTCCAGATCCTGCACAGCATAATACTCTATCAACATATAAGCAAAGTGTTTACGATTGGAAACACAAAATAAAAGATAAAATCAAAACATTTATGCCACCATTGCCAATAACATTCACTTTATCGCGCATCCCTGAACGCACAGAAGAATTTACACCAATTCATTCGAAAATTCCACGTCCTATCGGAGGTAAAAATAGATTGTGGATAATGAAAAAGATAATTGATGGTGGAGAAATTGATGACACAATGAACCTTCCGGTCGAAATAAAGTCAAAACCGGTTCCTGCTCTAAATTTTATAGATACACAAAATTTAAAGTCAAATACGATCATTTCTTATCCTCCACAACCAAATATGTTTGATTCCTTCGAAAACTTTGAAGATTCTTACACTACTTGGTACAAGATATCAAAAAATCAGCAAGATTATTCGCCATTTCAAAATTTAATCAAGAATGAGCCAATTCAGATGGTAAACGCAAAGAAGCACTCACCACTACATATTACTCCACAAATAGCGAATGTCATCGATGAAAGATTTAAAAACGTTAAATGTACTTGCTATCCACTTATTAAATCACTATTAAATGCTTCCATTGCCGATTTGCAACCAAACTACATACCAAAACCATTCGATGAACTATTTCTTCGCTCTTCTCAACAAGATTTTTTATATCAGCAAGAAATAACACCAGAATCATTGATACAAGAGTATTCAAATTATGGAACAGATTTCATCTCTTTCAACAGCATGAAAGAAGAAAGAATTATCAAAAAGTTTTATAATAGTTTGCCTTATAAGACCCCCGTTAACTATGAACAGAAACATTACATTGAATCTTTTACACTTGTCAATACGTTATCAAACTTGACACCAGATTTTCCAGATTTAGATGGATTTTATCTTCTAAAATCATTGAACGCACAAATATTCCTTGAGAAACTATCATTCGTTTTGCGTCTCACACAGAATGCATATGCATTTTTAATGTCTGGTTATATTATTTCGAAATATAAATCACAAAATTCGAAATTTTATGCAGAAAATGTGTTTTATGTTATAAGAAATCAGACATTTGATCCAGTAGTTACACATGCCATTAATGTTCTCGCTCAATATAACGTAATTCAGATATTTTATGAACATTTTTCGATATCATTCGAGAATAGCAAGAAAATCATCGACATGATGAGAGAATTCTATAAAGGCTATAATATTCAAGTTGTTGGCCTCTTTCAAATGTTCAAAGAAAAAATGATTAATTTCATTCAAGGAGAAATTACTATAGAGAGGATTCCATTTTTAGTTGCTTTCTTCAACGTTATTTTGGCGTGTGAAACAGAGTTTGTATTCCAATTTTTAGCCCAAGTTCAAGATTTTTTCAAGATCTTGAACAAAATTGCAGAAATATCAGAACAAGACTACAAGAAAATCATTTATCCATTTGTTAAGATCGAGAAAAATTTAGTTTTACTAGCAAGAGTATTTGCAAATGATCTTGAAAGCGGAACATTTGGTAAAATCACAAAATTTACAAATGGCCTGACCTATCTTATCAATTTTATATTCAGTTTGAAATCAGAACTCATTCCAGATTTTGATATTGATTTTATTCCAATTATTATTCGTATTTTGCTTGATGATCCAACATATTCCAATTGCTACACAATCAGGAATATATGTTTATACTCAGAGAAATGCTTTAAAACAACAACTAACAAAGATAATAAAATCATCACAACAATTCTTTGTTACTTAATGTACGCAATGGAAAAAACAAATGTTAACATGTACTTGATCGAATCATTTGGTAGGCTCATCAGACTTGAAGGATCTCACGATTTTCTCGCGAAAAATTCAAGATGGCTTGTAAATATCATCAAATTGCAATCCTCTAAGAACATTGATGTTCAGATTCGAGCATGGAAAACATTTACGATAGCTGTTAACTATCATGTTAAGACAATTCTCAAAATTTTCAAAACTGATAATCAACCTATATATCAACTCTCCAACTCAATCCAAAACATATCTTCATATGGAACAATAGAAATACTCAGATTGATTTTCTCCTTATTCGATAAATGTAAAAAGAAGAAATTATTTGCATCGCGAGAATCAATCAACAAAGTTCCAGATGAAGTCATAGACATGTGCAGGGTATTGCTTGCCATCGGTTTTGTTCCAGATGTTTTTATCAGCAGATTGAAGAAAACTCTAAGTTTGTCAATGGCACACTACTTCAGAAAAGTTATCTCCAAATATAAAAAGCTCTATAGAGAGTCCCAGCAACTCCAAAACGTATTCCCTCCAAGATCATAATTTTTATATTATATTTTATATTGTCGTTTTTTGTTTTTTGTTATATAAATATACATCTTTATTGTTATATTTTCCAATTTTGTTGCCTATAAAATTACCATTTTCATTGAAGGCAGCGTCGACTTGTGTCCAATACCTTGTGTCAAAACAAGGATATAACCACATAGTGGTCACTCCTGAAAACGGCAGTTGTACTTACGTGTTTACTATCGACTATATCAACCACAAATTTATTTATTACGGATTACCAAACAAAGACATATTTTCATCACACGCTTTAGCAATAAAAACAATCACAGATGTATTTAAGTCTGAATTTATGGAGATAGGAGTTGGTTTTCTCGGTGGATTTGTTTATAATAATTGTATTATTATAGGAATCATCACTGAGAAGTTTCCCATCGCGTTTATTCCGCCAAAAAGCATTGTCTACGAGATTAAATCGATAAAATATCACTGTATAAAAAATAACGGTGAAGAATGCAAACTTCCGACCTTCGTTGAGGACTTCCCGATATCGAAATACCACTATTATTGCGAATCTTTCGACATTACGAGGCCTTTCCCATCAAATCGTCCAGCGACTGATCTAAATCCCGAATTTTGCTGGAATCATAGATGGAGAGATGCATTTTCAGCTGTACCTCAGGCCTGTGTTATTCTTATCCAAGGTTATTGCTCTTCAATGTTTTTATCGAGCAATCCAACAAATGTGATTTACTTCGTAAGGAGATCATCAGCAAATCCAGGAACGCGATACAACAGCCGTGGACTCGATGAAAATGGGAATCCTGGAAACGAAGTTGAGTGTGATTTATGTTTCATTAGAGACAACGCGTTCTATGTGAATACATGGTCCAGAGGTTCTGTTCCCATCAAATGGAAGACTATCGCACGGATTTTAGGCGTCCAACACCAAGTTGAAGAAATATGTCATCCACAAACACATAAATATTTTAGTAAAATAAGTCAAAATATTGGATCAATCCCTGTTATAGTTGTTTCTCTGTTGGATGTCAATGAAAAACACTTGCAAAACTCATACAAACTTTCTGTGAAATCGATTGAATCTCCAAAAATTGATTTCTATCAATACGATGTGAACAGAATGATGAAGAAGTTCCAGGACAAGGAATTAGTTGATGATATTGCACGATTTTTGTATCAAATCGATTTGAACACAGGATTTAGAACTTTTCAAACTCAACAACATGCGATAATACGATTTAATTGCATGGACTCTTTGGATCGAACTAATATTGCCACATTTGCACATGCGAAGAATCTCGCTCAAATGATGAATGCGTCTGATGATGAAATGGCGTTCATAGCACACGCTTTTATTGTCGCTGGAGACAATATATCTAAAATGTATGCTGGAACATTGGCAATCAAAAAAAGCGCCATTCTTTCATATATAAACAATGTGTCTGGCGATACATTTGATGCTCCGACATCTCTACTGAGGTTCTTCATTAATTTCTTTGGCTCAGCACAATCGATCATTGAAGATTGGACCGCACAAAACATTCCACAAAAATTTGTTTCAACGATCATTGATCCTCTTCATCTTTCGATTGTTCCCACTGTGTCTGATGCCTGCAACTCAAAGAGACCTCTTAATTGGGCGCATTTAGGTGAAATGATTGATATTGAAACATATTCATTAGAAGAAACATCAAATTCTCTTATTATATCACTTCCTGCACCAACACAGTTCTCCTCTATTTTGATGTTGTTAACACCTCCAATTGAAGACTTTAATCCACCAACAGGATTTTCACTCAGCACAGGAAATGACCTCGATAACATGCATCTTTGAATGAATGGAATTCCACTGCCTCGCGTTAACTCACCAACATGGGTTAAATTTGATATGACTGAATGCAATCTTTGGAACGCTTCTGTTCCTTTTGATAGAGCTGCAGCGGACTTTTGTCGCTTCGTTAAAGTTGATTTTGATGTCGGCATCAAGTTTTGCCTCGCAAACATTAAAATTGTTTGCATGGATGATGACGAATATTGCATCACTCACACATGTGATAATTTTCACAAAACGCATCCAAGAGTAATGAAATCATACATCGGAATGATGAAAGAAATAGAAAAGAAAGGAAATCAGAAAGATATTACTGATATATTGAATTTAGAGAGCCAGCGATTAACAGCAAAGATACCATTACATGTACGCAATATTGAGATCATTAAAACTGGTCTTAATCCAGTTGTTTATGAACCATTGAAATACTTCACTTGTAATGGAACTCTTTGCAGTCTTTGCCACGGAAGATCATATTCTGACACTCCAGGAATCATATATTCGTCCCCATTTTATCCATCACTGATTGATCTAACATTCGAAGAAAATAGTGATGGAGGGGGCTCAAAGCCATTCGTTGTCTGCACAGAGTGTCTAAAGAAGCTAAATCAGAAGAAGAACGAGTTAATGAACCTCCACACAAACATTTACAATGATTTAAAGCCAAAGAAGATTGAAGACATCAAACCACAAAAATGGTACGAGATGCCAATGAAAGAAGAGATATATGAGCTAACGAAGACTCCTGCATTTTTAGTTGAATGCCCTGAAGGACAATCGAATCCAGACAATTTATTATCTGGTTTCAACGACTTCCTGTGGACCTCAAAAAGCGAAGACACTCAGTTTTCTTTTAACATATGCTTGAGAGGTTATGCGATTGTTAAAAGAGTGTCTTTTGTTTTCTCAGGGGAAGTTATTCCTAAGTCTGTTTTGATATCAGGAAAAGAATATCAAATAACAAATGAAATGGAAGAAATTAATTTAGAAACAAGGTGTGAATTTTTAATTCTCACATTTTTAATGCCATCAGAGTCCTGCCTATCAATACGTAGCATATCGGCGTACGGCTGCTTTGATTCTCCGCCAATGACGAAAGCACAATGTTACAAATTTCAACCTCTCGAGTTCAAAGCCTCCAAGCGGTACTGCATCACAGACATCGAGAACAGGTTCGTGAAATTCCCATTAAACCAAGTAGGGCGCTTGAGATTAATCACATTTGATCTTTCACAGCCCAATCTTGCTTATATCTTGAAATCCGCTTATGTGGCCACTTACATGAAAGGTTCATATGTTGAAGGAATCCATATAATCCTTCCAAGCGTACTTTCAGATTCAATTGTCGGTTATCCGTTGAGTTTCACAAAAGATTGCGACTGTCTCGTTGTCTTCTTCCTCGATAGGCATTGGAGCGTTAACATGCCAAGCATAATGTTGAATATTGGTCCTCCATCACAATGAGACCAACACAAATATATATTGTTTTGTATAATAAATTAGATAACTATTTAGTTTTATTGACGGACATTATCATATTATGGTAAAATAGGCATTAATCAATGATAACGAATCATATAAAAAAATATTGCTAATGAAAATAAGCGACGATGAAATATTTAAAACATAACAAAATAAAGATTACAATGTTGTAGGCGCGTTCTGAACGTGAATTGTTGTTGGTGGTGGTAAAATGAATCTACGGACTTTCGGAGTTTGAACATCAACTAGAAAGTTTGGTATTTCAGAAGCGTGCGGGAGCGCTGTGATCTCTGGCAAATGGATGGGGATTTCATTTTCTTGTTTAACATCAACTGGTTCAACTTTGTCATTTTTGTGCTGTTTTCGGTAGAGCGACAAGAACCTGTTTCTTATGGTGTTTCCAGTCCTTCCTTTCATATTTTTCGCAATACAATTCCATTTATTACCGAATATTTCGTATTGTTTCAATAAAATTTCATCTTCTTGTGGTGTCCACACGCTTTTTTCGATAGACGGCCTCAAGTAATTTTGGTAGCGCTCGCGGCATTGACGAGGGGTTCTAGTTTCCATCGCATAACTGATAGACCGCCAATTTGGATTCTTCCCGCTTTCATTAACTAAGTGTAACAACTTGGCATCTTCGGCTTTGGAAAACTTTGACCTCATCTCGCCTTGTTTTCGGACTGGCCTCGTTCCGTTGGGTAACTTTCTATCCATTTTGAAATATGAATTCAAATGAATTTTACAGGCTTAATTTTTATCTGTTTTCGTTAAATATTGAAACTCAACACTGAAGGTCGTGATTTTTGACGTGTTAACGGAAATTCAACAAACCTGTAAGTTTGTAAATCTCTCAATTGCTAAACATTCTATTTTTATTCTTCATAAGATATAGAATAAAACAGATTTTGGAACGTGAACGAACTTCTCAAATTTTATAGCACTAAAATATGTTGTTTTAACAAATAACAAAAAAATTTGACTTTTTAGTGTTGAAATAAATTGAGAAGTTTACAGATAACAATATTACTATATTTAACCGAGATATCATATAAATTTAGTAAAAGGTTCAATAGAAAAATTAATAGAATGTGTCTTATTTTGCTTAAAAGTACCGAAAAACAAGGTTTTAACATTAAAATTTTCTCTCAATTTTTTCCGAACTTGTCACTTTTTGAGCCAATCGTCACCTTTTGTTTCCGTCACATTTATTAATATGTCACGTTTTAACATTAATTATCCATTTGATTCTCCTAGAGATATAGATGAGTTTTTTGATATTTTTAGTGATACTTTTATGTCAGTTTTCATCATCTCTTTGTACAGTTGCTACGCACAAAAAACGGCTATTGTGAGAATGTCCTCGTTTCCCTTTTTGCAGCCAAATGACCCATTTGTATCAAAATATTTTGCAATTCTCTGTTTTTTGAATTGACAAAAAGTGTAAAATGTCTATTGAGTTTATTTCAGCTCATACCATGGCCGTGCTGTGCTCCTTGAGTATGAAAACTTGGGTTTCGTTCGGTTCTCATGAATTATTTAAATCTGTGAAATTATTCGCATTGAACAAGCATATGTTTTCACGATTGCTTTCGCTTGCACATAAATCGGTCAATGTGAAATTGATTCACAAAATGCTTTATTTCGACTTTACTGTGGAGATTTCGAAATTTGATACCAAATATTTTCGTTGTTTTGTTAACACACTGCGAACCAATTAATATGTGATATGGCGAATATGCTATGTGAACAACTAAGCTTAACATCAACATTTTTTTCACAGTCCCCACTAATTCATGATCAACATTGTTTTCATTAAAATTGAAAGAGATTAGACATATGCTTTTCAACTCGAGCAAGTTAGCAGTGAATAAACACATGAAACTCAATCAAATGTTGTAAATTGATTATAATTTATCTTCGAAGATGTTTAAACCTCATTTGGTGATTCAAAATTGCATCAAATGGCCATGGAATGATTGCTTCATAGATCGCACAAAAATTACACAATACTATATCTTGAATATGAAATTGATCAAAAAAAATATCACTGAGAGAAAATAAATATCGCTATCTCTATTACCTCATCTGATACTCTATGAGTATTTCATAATATGCACTATGACGATGTTACTTTAGTATTAATTCACAAATGATAATGAACTTATTGAACTGATCTTATACATGCATAATAAAACACTATCTTTGGTCATAGGAAACAGGTTCGAAAAGCAAAGTTGATTATTCTCATTTTTTCATTTTATTTTTTAATTTAAATATTCACATTTTTTCATGTAAGATCAGAGAGATGGTGTTTTAGATACAAATCTCAGTATTTGATATATTAGATAACAGCACATTAAAGCTTGTAAATATGGAATACTCACATATGACTCTGGTCACATATTTAACTATAAAGGAAACAAAAAATATGCATTATTCTGAAATGATTTCATGGCTTGAAAACATGCTTCCACATAGGGATGGAAATGAAATTAAGGCAGCATACAGTTATATATTATGTGTTATGCTTTTAAAACCTTCTTCGCCTTCATTCATCACATTTTGCAAGCTCCAGTGCGTTAATGATTGTAAGGAAAGCAATGCATGAATAGATCGATTTGTATGTCTTAGGAATCAAAATGAGTCATTAGCTGATAATGCTCCTTATCACATAATCTCTTTTGATTATGCATTCGCATTCTAATCAACATAATGCTGCAAAGTAGCTTAGAAAGCTTAGGTTTTTATCTAAATGATCAAATCTCATTGAAAGCAAAGCCTCTGAATCAATCGCAAAACCTTGGATGTCGACTGATTTAGATTATGCTGCTGTGAGTGCTACAGAGAGCAACACCTAGTTGTGTTTGTGCTGAATTTCGGACTCATTCAGCAAATCCTTGTGAAATTAAATATTAGCACAATCGATGTTGTTACTCAATAATTTTCGCTTTTTTAGCTAGCGAAGGTCTTTAGTTGACGTATTCCAATTTTGGCTAAAAAAGCAAAAAACTTGATTTTTGCAAAGACAAATATAATTTTTGCTGGTATAAGCACGTAGATAACATTTGCAAATGTATACATTCAACTATCATATCGTCAATAGTGTTGTGTTCATGTTCTTGTTATCTTTATAACGATGATTGATGATGTATTCCATCATAGAATATGATGCATATAATTTAAGGGTTATTGCACCAACTTTCCCCTGTTTTTCAAAATGAAGTTATTCAAGACTTTTTCTTCTGAATTCACATATTTTTGGAAATCATTTCTCGACAATCTTCCCGAGTGGTTCGCCACTATATGTCTCGGCCTTGTCTCAGTCGTCATCGCCTTGATGATTGAGCCCAAACAAAGAATCGCGTTCTTTGAGAACTTCAACGAAAGATATCCCTACTCAGGAGAAACCCTCGGTGTCCCAGTAGTCGCAATCCTCATCATTATTCTTCCTTGCGCTACTCTTGGAGTATTAACTTTAGCATATCCACGAAGAATTGATTTATGCCTCGCAGTAATGAGTATCGCACAGTCCCTGTGCCTCACTCTCCTCATTACTGAAGCTCTTAAGGTCACTGTTGCACGTCCAAGACCAAACTTTTTCAGTTATTGCCAATACAACGAAAACACAAAGAAATGCACAGGCCCATCTTCACACAAACGTGATGCGAGACTATCTTTCCCATCAGGACACGCTTCGAATTCATTTGCAACAGGAACTTGGATGTGTTTGTTTTTAGGCCAATTCTTCCATAACGGTGAAGAAATTTGGTGGATTGTTCTTCGTTTCATTCCAATAATGATCGCTACATTCATTGCTGCAACAAGAATTACTGATTATATGCATCACGTTAGTGATGTTGTTGGAGGAGTAATCATTGGCATTGGATGCTCTGCGATGATATACTCATCACAGGCAAACAGGATTTTCATGACAAATCGTAAGAGAGAAGATCCAATGTATCAACTCTAAATCCACGCGTGAAATATCTGTTGCTGCTGGATCGCAGTATCAACAGTAATGTTATATTAAACACAAAATATCTTATAGTAATATATTCAGAGAAAAATTAGCTTATTTAGCATTTTTTCTAACTAGATAATAGATAGAGAGCCATTCCATATTGCAAAAAAAATCTTCCAAAACTTTGAAAATATGTGCATCATGGTGTAATTAGAAAAAATGGATTTTAAATATCAAGTCGGTAATTACTTTTATAGGTGTCTATCGTCATTGCTATCGTTCTGAATATTGGAAATCAAATCGGTTGAACATATAGCTTAATCATGCCATATAGAATATGTTGATTAAAAAGATTTCAAAAAACTTTAATAATCGCTGAGATAAAAAATATAAAACATCAAAGTGTGATTGTAGAGCGATCTAAAAATTGAGAATCGGGGACGATAATCGCCTCAAAAAGGCCTATCGTTTACACCTATATTGCTTTTTTCCCATGAATTCTTTTTCATCTTTTTTCGAGCGTTTCCTTAATTTCAAGTCTTTGAATCGCGACGCTAACTTCGAATTGATCAAAATATACGCTATGTTATGCGTAATAATGCGCCATTGTGTCTGGTTTTATTATAGAGGCTATAATGAGAAATATCCAGGAATAATGTTTATGCAGAATTTGACAACAATTTGCAATTCTATATTTATTGCATGTTCGGGATATTTCTTGTCTAAAAGCGAGTTTAAAATATCTCAATTGATTCATTTGCATTTACAAACTCTTTTCATGTCATTGATTATTTACTTTTCTGCAGTCCACGATGGAAAAACGAAATTTGATCGAACTCAATTAATGTATCATTGTTTTCCTATTTTATTTCCATATTCTGGTTTTCAGGTCCTTTCATGTTTGGATTGCTTCTTTTTAGTTTAATGTGTAGAGAATTGAGGAAGCTGAATTTCTTTGGGCTTTTCTGTGTTTTAGCATTTATATATTACACAGCTTTAGGAAGTATGAACAATTATGTAATTCAGTGAGTAAATGGGGAAATGGGATGAATTATAACTTTTTTATTCTTAATTTAGTCTTAGGTGCTTTTATTAGATTAAGTAATATGCATTTGCACTTCAATATTGCCTTCATGTTGTTCTGTTTCTTTTCATATTTACACTATTTTGGAATGATGAAGAAATTTAACAGAATGTTTAAAAATCAACTTTTATTAAAATATTTGAAATCTGATTTAATGCAAGCGCCTCTTCCTATGATATCTGTGATGTTTTTAATATTATATGCGCAAGCCTTTGAGTTATGTCATAAATTTCATCTCTGATCAATCGTATTATGTTTATGTTTGGCATCATAATCCATTTTCTTTATCTGAGCCTTTCAAGCAGTTTCATGCTGAAAACAAAAAAGAAAATAGATTCTATGGCATTCTTCATCATTCATTGGTTGTATATTTGCAGTCATTAATGATCTGCATTCCATTGAATTTAGTCATGAATTTCATATTTTTCAACACTTCTTTTTTCAAAAAATTCATGAATTATCTGGATAATTTCACAAATGTTAATCTACCATGAATTGTATCTATCAACGGAAATTTAAGACTTGATAACGTCATTTACATCTTTATAACGATAAAAGGCTGTGCTTCTTCATAGCCACTGTCTTCTACCAAAACAATAGTTTCTATAAGACGCATATTGAAGACCGAGTAATGATTGCTTTTTTAAATATTGCAGGGGCTGTATCTAAAATAAAAAATGCTATGTATATATTTTACTTGTCACAAATAATATTTACATGACAAAATATTAAATCTTAATTTTTCTTATGTTTTCATTATCTATAGACTTTAATTAGATTAAATTTAAAGTGAAATCGAAAAAATAGAAATGGGCAGAAAATATACGTTTATATAAAAAATGTCTGTCCGAGAGAAACCAGCAGCGAACAGGTATCTGCAAATGAGAGAGCAGGAGGATGCCTACAACAAGCATATGAAGGCTCTCGCAGACGCGAGACCGACAATTAACACAACACAGCCGCCGTTATCTGGAAGATTGAGGGAATTACAGAAGAAAAATGAGCAAAACAGGAGGCTGATGATCGCAGGAATGGAGAGAAAGGAGAAACTTCTCGATAGAACTAAAAACAAATCTATAACTCCAAGAAAATTCGAACTCAAACCGCAAACAGCAAGGCCAAAGCAGGATATTTACGACGACATCGACCTCTTCAAGCAGGACACAGACAAGTACAAGGCACCAGCTTCGAGAATTCCTCTTATTCGCCAACAAAAATTCACATCTTCCTCAGACGAGATCCAAGACCCATCTTCCTTCGACAGCGACATCACCGACAGCGATAACATCGATATGCAGCTATCCGAAAATTATAGACCAGAGTACGAATCAGAAAATATCAGATTCGGCTATGGAAAGAATCTCGTTGAAACAGATTCGACGACAGAGTCCACATCACTCGTCTCGACATCGACAGAATCAAAGAAGAAGTCCAGCAAGTCTTCTTCAGCTTACAACGCGAAAACGGACTCTTCTGCGACACAGCCGAAGAGAAGAGTTCCGCTCGTTAAAGCTCAGAACCCTGCAGACGCAGAAACGTTCCTTACATCAACAGATGCTGACGAAACTTACAAACAAAACTCAGGACGCGAGACTGAAAGAAAGTCGAATATCGCACCTCAGCCAGCTCCAAAGAAGCAAGATAACTCTCTTCCGCTGTCAGAAGTCATGGATTCGAAGCTTGAACCAGCAGAAACGCAGTCAAGAGAAGCTCCACAGCCACAGGAAGAGAAGAAGAATGAGGAAAAGTTCAGCTCATCAAGATCGAGCAAGAAAGAGTCTGACATTAAGTCCAGCAGCTCTGATATATCATTTGCATCATCTAAATCTTCGAAGAGCTCAAAGAGCAGTGATAAGCCAAAAGAAACAAAAGAGGAAGAAAAAGATACTGAACAGAAACATGAGGAAGATCTCTTCTCTTCAGACTTCGGTGGAGATGACTCTGATTCAGTCTCTTCTGAATCAAAGCACGAAGAAAAGGTTGAGGAGGAGAAGAAGGAGCCAGCAAAGGAAGAAAAGAAATCAAGCGAAGAGAATTTTGAGGATGATGACGACGCATTAGATCTTCCTGATTTTTAATTTCTATTGTTGATTTATATAACTATTGTTTATTAAAATACTCAGTTTAATTACTATTATTGTCGAAAATACCCTTGAAATTTCCTAATTTTGTGAATTTTTTTTCAAATATTTCAAGCAAAACTTAATTTTATCGCCAAAATTTCGCTTAGTTCTTTGAGTTCTGTGATATTGCGTTGTGCTTTTAATGAAAAAGCAAAAACTTTTTCTTTTGCAAATCACGAAAAAAATTATTTGTTTATTATAAAATTTATTTTTAACCATAAAAATATCAATATTTCAAATACCGAATTTGTCAAAATGATTGCATAATTCATGGTTTATCATCTAAAACACTTTTTCAAATACATTCCCATTCAAATTTTCAGAATTTGCAATAAATTAATTTTGTACTTTCTGATCAAGCTCTGCAATGATGACCATTCATCAAATCTATGTCAGCACAGGATAGAGTCTATTCTGATGAAAGAACATCAAAATTATTTAGGAGAATTAAAGAATTAGGAAGTTACAATGCAACCATATTGTGGATATGAGGTAATGATATTTGTTCATTGATAGATGATGTGAGAGTGAAAGATAATCAAAGAGATAAACAATGATCAACAAATATTTTTCTGTTTCTATGCTTAACAGACAGTAGCATATTCAGATTTAGTGTGAAATCGGTCGAAAAAAGATCTCAAAAAAGACGTTAGTGTGCAAACAGAGTTTTTCAATTCTGTTGTAAATAAAAAAATGAGTAATGAATTAATTCAGGCGAAGCTTCGAGAGGTGACGAACCAAATCAACAGGTTTCGAGAAACGCTCACGTCACCGACGAAGAACAACTCGTCGTTGATCGACAGTTCGCCTGCGAAAACAAGATCATTAACGGGCACCGCAAATGATGGCAAAACGCAGGATGTTGGTGTGCAGTCGCCTGGCAGACAGGAGAAGACACAGTTGTCGATTCCACCGATGACAAGCGTCGCTAAACCGTCGACAAAACATTCGCATCACCACAGGAGTCACCACCACTCACATCACACCAGCAGACAAAATGTAGCAAAACCAGCGCCAATTGAATCCAGAAATCACAGGAATTTACATAAACGAAATTCGAAACATCGTGATAATATTGATTTGGACTCGGAATCAGATTCAGAGTTCCTCGCTAAATACGATTATCTCCTCAATAATACGACAACAACTAAAAATCGTGATATTGATCTCACACACGGCCACCACGAAGTCAGAATGAAAGGTGGACGCAGACATACTGAAGGACCACACAGGCACATGCATACAAGCCACAAATCTCCACAAAGAACACATCACACAGACCATAAAAGCAGACACGTTCCACAGCGTTCTCGCAACACAAAACCGGCATACGAATCGTCTGACATTGATACAGCGGAGCTTTTGGAGTCGGATTCTGATGATGACATTGATGATGATTCTGAAGATATCCCAACAAGCGAATTACTCGCTTCAACAGATTCCGATGAAGACTTTGGACAGCACAGGCACAGATCACACACACATACACACTCAAGATCAATTAATCACTCATCAAGATCTCCAATCAAGGCAACTGCAAAGCCAGCTGTTCCAACAAGCTTCTCACAGTGGCCACAGAGCAGCTACCAGGTCAACGTTCCTCCAAAGGTTACTTTAAGACAATCACCAATTAAATCACAAATTGCATCACCAATGAAATCTCCAATCGCACAGAAACCAACACTTTCAGCATCCAAACCAGCACAGCCAGTCACATCTCGCAGCATCACAAAGATATCGCCGATGAAGAGCTCTTTCATTTCATCGCCAAAGATTGCTCCAAAGGAGAAGACAATTCTCGATTCTTTGAGCGACGAAGAACCACCACACAAGACCAGATCATCCAGGCATGAGAGGCATCGCAAGATTCAAGAGGAGATCGATGCAGAGTTAGATACAGAGCGTAGTGACATCTCCACAGACACAGCAGATCTCTACAGGCAGATCAAGGAGATCAGGAAGCAACTTGATGCACACGCGCATCCATCGAGATCACGTGGACATCGTTCATCTCCTCGCAGATCTCCACACGCTGAAAGAAGACAGGAGAACTCTCCAAAGAAGTCTGATTCTCCACGAAAGTCAGAGTCAGCGAAAATCTCAGACAACAGCGCCAAGAAACAAGAAGCACCAAGAGAAGCTATAATCCCTGCAGAAGAGCTCGAATTCAGCGAAGAAGAGAGCGAAGCACTTCCACCACCAGTCTCTCCAATAATCAATACAGAGGTGAAGTATCCTCCTGTTCAGTCTCCATCGCCATCGAAGTCTCCAAAGAAGCACATTTCTGATGATGATGACGACATCGTTCCAGCATTCGTTCCGCCGGTTGCTGACAAAGTTGATGCCAGAAAGCTTGAGGATATCATCGCACCAAACGACTCTGAAGAGGAGGAAGAAAAGGTCGATAACCAAGAAATCGTCGACAGGATATTATTCAGCAGCGATGAAGATGATGAACTCTTTGACGCTCCAAAGGATATCGATGACCTCAACATTGTTGGACTGAAGTCCCCATCGAGCCAGCAAGTCAAGGCACGCCAAATCAAGCAAGAAGAGGAGGAAAGTGAGGCAGAATTCCTCTCAGCACTTAGAAATAAGCTTAGTAAAATATTGACAAAGGATGAAGAGGAAGAAGATGACGAAGAAGCAATGGATACAAACCAAGAAGAAGAAGAGCAGCAGCATGAGGAAGAGGAAGAGCAGATTAATTTGTCTGATGAATTAAATGATGATCAAAAGGTTGAAGAAGAAGATGCATTAGATATCAACAGAGTCGATGACAATGTCGAAAGCAAACTAGAAGAAGAGGAATACATCAAGCAAGAAGAGGTTCCAGCGAAGCAAGATGAAACACCAGTTGAAGAGCCAAAGGAAGAAGAGATCATCGATGATGAAGAGGTGAAAGACGATGCTCCAATCGAAGGCGTGAAGAATGCTGAAGAAGAAGATCAACAAGAAAAGAATCCTGAAACAGAAAAAGCAGCTCCGAATGAGGAGGAAGATGATGAATTTACATTCCAGAAAGCAGAAGAGCTGAAGCAGCGTTCTCTCAAGCTCACAGAAGAAATCGATAAGATGATGGAGGATGATGATAAGGATAATGCTGAAGATGATAAAGAACTTAAAACACACGATATAATAGATATCAAGGAAGATGCTCTTGATGATGAAGAGGAGGACGACGAACCATTGTCAAAAGAAATGATTCAGGAGCTTCTCAAACAATTGTCGGATGATGTTGAAGAGGATGAAGAAGACCAGGATGAGATTTAAGTGAATTAATTTTGTAAATCAAATTATATTTTTTTAAATGTATTTTATTTAGAAGTACACTGCAGCAACTACAAATAAACTAAAACACCAATTGAATGCTTCAGCAAAACAAAATTCATGCAATTCAATTTAGAAATGTTAAAAATTTTTCTTCGTGAAATTATTTTAATGTTTTTCATTCATTAAAAAGAGATATAATATGTGGGTGTTATAATCAAACAGGTAACTCAGTATTTAGAAACAAAACAATAGCATTGCTTAGACAAAGGAATCAAATTCACGAGATCAGTTTCATCGAGTATTCTCAGTCTTTCGAGATGATCTGTTATTGAGCTTCCTATTGTCGATTCATCGAAAACAAACTTTAGGATTGCCTTTGAACATTCGACTAACGTTGATTCGTAAATTTGCAGCTGTTTTATTGACACGCTGCTGAAATCTGTTGGAATGCCCACTGATTTGTCAATAATTCTTGATTCTATTTTGGAATATGTTGCCTGCGGATATAAAACATATGGAAGAGGAATTCCTAGGATTTTGGAAACCTCTTTCACATAGTGTGTTGCGAATCCTAAGAAAGCACGCATTTCATTAAACTGATTCGCATTCGTCGGTGCGTTATTGTAATGAACAGTACAAAGTTCTTTATTCTCAGTATACGGAAAAATCATTTTTAGCTCTTTTAGACCAGAAATTCTCCTTTTCATCAGCTTTAAATATTTTTCTTTTTCATCAACTTGTACTTGGTTTTTCGATTTATTACTGTTAATATGCTGCTTGAGTGCTTCTATTGCTGTTATCTGAGCGCGTTTATGCTGTTGAGCAATCGTTTCTTTAAGTTTTCTTTCATTGTATTCAAGAAACTGATACTGAACACGTCTCTTAATTCTCACGTTTTCTTCGTACTTTAGTTTGAGCTCTTTTAACTCGTTCAAATCGATTCCTGCTTTTGTGATTTTATCTTTTGTTTCTTCAAATTGCTTCTGAACTGTTTCTAATTCTTCCAATTGACTCTTTATCAGCTTCACATTGCGATAATCGAGTGTTAATATCAAATCTAAGTTAAAATTCACTTGTTCTTGATTGAAATCTTTCGGATTGCAGTAAAATCCCGAAGATAACTCGAGAAGAAGTATTCCTGGCGCGATTTTGGAGTTAGATGCCGGACCTAAGAAGACTAAATTCGATAAATCAAATGTTGCTGTGATTTTTTCGAAATTAAGTGTGAAAACTTTAGTATTCGGATTGATACCCTTCGCAACTTTGTACCACTCAATAATCCACGTGAGTTTCGTGTCGATTTGGACACCTTGATCTAATGATATTTGGTCCGAGTCGATATACATCTCCAAGCTTGGTATAGAGTCGACCTGGTCCTCGACGAAGAGCGAAATCGCGATAACATCTGTTATATTGAAATCAGGATGAAGGAAAACACAACATAAATCATCCATTATTCATTTGACAAATAAAATTCAAAATCCGACAGATATTCTTAAACTAGACAAATCGATTTCATTTCTATTTTGGAAGAGATTAAAGCTCAAAACTCAATTCACAGCATCAATAGAACCCACAAGTGTTATATTTCTATTAAGATAACAAAACTAATGTGATATAAATAAAATGATGTGATATCCATGCCATTATAACATTATATTTTATTGACTATTAAATATAAATAAAATAGGTCGATAGATGTATTGATTTTAACTACTTACAGCAATTAATATCAAATACATAAGTTTTTTTGCGGTGATGACTTCAAGCGAATAAAATAAGGTTAAATATCATTCCTCATTAACGAATCAATGCAGACTCATTTGTGAGCTATTGTATTATTTCCATTTGTAAATATATCATAACCAGTGACTAAATTATAGCCAAATCCTTTCGATTTTTTTTATTCAAATTTGGAAATTAGTGAAAATCGCAATAAATATGCATGAACACATGAAAAATGATATAGATATGCGAGTCAGTGTATAATTTGCTGTATAATGATGATGAGATTATAAAAATTAATGAGATTTCACAATAAAATTAAGTAGTTTAGATTACCATGACTCAGATGATTCATCGACATCCTCGTCTTCATCTTCGGACTCCTTGACTGCGGCACGAATTGAAGCCATGTACTGAAGAAGCTCACCTGTTGAGAGCTGGTTGGGATCGACTGCCTTCTTGACCTCTTCCTTAGGTTTGGCGTTTGGATCTGCCTTCTTGAGCTTGAAGTTACCCTGCTTGATGAGGTCTAAGTGGGACGCACCACCACCGCCACTTGGTGGCGGAGGAGGTGGAAGAGATGAGCTTGGAGGTGGTGGCGGCGGTGGTGCAGCAGCGCCTTTGGAAGGAGCAGCTTTTGGTGGTGGAGCTGCCTTTGATGAAGACTTCGCTGGAGCAGCCTTTGCAACAGGTGCTGGGGCTGGGGCAGGGTCAGGAAGCTGAATAGGCTTTGGCTGTGGCCTTGGCGTTCTCTTGCGCTGCTCTGGAGTTGTAAGAGTGGCTGCTTTAACGGTTGTTGCAGCGAAAGCAACTTCTTCGCCCTGAACAGTGAAGGAAGTCTTGAACTCGAGCGGTGAACGCCATCCTTGGGTCTTTCCGACTGGTGGAGGCTGCAAGACGAGCGTTGGAAGTGGCAAAACTTTCGATATCATGATATTTAGAGGTTGATCAAACTTAGCCTCGTTTACATCCTTGTCACGCTTTCTCTTACCATCTCCTTTGTGCTTCTGGTTGACGAGATTCTGGCAATCACGAAGCATTTCGTCTCTGAACATATTCATGAATTCCTGTGGGTTGGAGATGAACTTATCGAGGTTCTGATAGTCCGGGATGAGTGGCTTCCATGCAACGAGTGTTGGAGCCGGGCGTGCAATCAAATACAAATTCTTGACAAGATTATTCTTGATGTCCATCTTGACGGAATCCTGGCTGGATGAGACTGGAGCTGTGAGTTGCTTGGACGGATTTTTGTTAAAACTATCGGTTGACACCTTCATGAGCTTATCGACTGCTTGTGGAACTTTGGACTTGATTTGCTGCACTTTGCTGTTGAGGTTGGTGAATCTGGTCCTCACTTGTTCGAATTCCTCTGTGATGTCAGCAAAAACTGTGTTAGACAAAATTTCTAATTCATCAAGTTGCTGCATCAAGCCGATGGCGTAGTAATAACCGAGACTATTAAACAGCTTCATGGGGTCCTCAGTCATGAACTTATTCGGTTCCGTGACGAGCGAAAAAGGAGTCATAGAGATTCCTGGGAACATTTTGAAATTTTGATTTTTTTGTGAAATTTTTATATAGATTTTATTAGCATATATAAAAACACATAAAAAATTACTTTATATCAAAATTGTGATGGTTTCGATAATTAAATTTTAATTATTTGTATCAAAATTTCAATTAACAACGATTATGCCAATTCAAAATCCTGACATATTACTTTTTAAGGACAACTCGGGGTATTTATGATCTATAAAATATAAATAATAGGAAAATCGAAGAATTTTTGTTTTATTTTAAGGATTTGATGTCTCCATTTGATAATAAAAGTGACAATAATACATGAAACTTCACCTTGGTGGTTAAACTTTATTAATGGCTTTTGGAAACTTAATTTTTGGACATGAATTCGATATTAAATTGAAGAAATATAATAACATAATGATGAAGATCAAATTTACATGTTAAAGTCGTTTAAATTTATTTTTATTTGTAAAGTGTCAAATTTAGTGATATATGACACGTAAATCTTCAATGGCAAAATTATTGTCAAATATTTTCATGGCTTGTAGCAAATGGGAATATGTTAAAGATTACGAGCTCGATGACAGACTTCTTCCATCAACATTTATTGTTGTGAGAATTGATGGTCGTGGATTCACCGAATTTTGCATTAATCACAATCTCGAAAAACCACTCGATGATCGATTGATTAGATTGATGGCTCATTGTGGCTGCACAGTTATGCTTAGTTTTGATGAAATGGTTTTGGGATTTGGTGAAAGTGATGAGTTTTCTTTCATCTTCAAGAAATCAGCGAAAGTTTTTAACAGAAGAAGAGATAAAATCAACTCTACAGTTGCTTCTCTATTCTCCACAGCGTTTGTTATGGGTTGGCCTCAATATTTTCCTGACGTTCAATTAAAGCAGCCACCGTCTTTTGATTCTAGGATTGTTTTATACCCAACAATCGAAATAGTCAAAGATTATCTCAGTTGGAGACAAGCAGACACGCATATTAACTGTTTATATAATTATACTCTCAATGTTCTTCTTCGTGCTGGTGAAAATCCAACAGATGCAACAGAAAAACTTCGTGGTACATTCTCAAATGACAAAAATGAGATATTATTCAAGCATGGTATAAATTATAATGCATTACCAGCTTCTCATAGAAAGGGAACAGTTTTGATTCACGCCAAGAAACTGTTCGAGACTAATGACGATTTGATTCAAGACGCATTTTGGAAGAAATATTCCAAATTTTTCGATTGAAATAATAAATTTTGTTTTTATACGCTAATTATCGCTTATTTTTCATTAATTTTGTGAAATAAAATCTCAAAAATGACACTTTTTCTAATGGCAAGGGATTCGAAATTTTTGATGTGGTACGGCATCACCGTCGCTATCTTCATTGTCATTATAATTATTGCCATCGTCGGTGTCTATATCTACACAATGAAAACTTCACCACCAGCCCAGCCGCGTGAAAAGAAGGTTGTTAAGCAGAAAGGGGGCGAACTTGATGATATTGAGAGTGCATCAGGAGATGGCCATAAGCATAAGGACTAACTTCATTTTAATATCGATTCTCACTTTTAATCGATAATATATCTATTTTTTGTTGAAAGAGGAATAAACTTAAGTAAAGAAATCTATTGTATAAGTCAGTGATCAAAAAATAAAGATTCGCTAACATACATAAAATTTAAAACAAACAACTACTAAAGTGCGGTAATTATTAAAAAACAAACTTACCATGTCCACCCACTTTTTTTCCTCTTAGTGAGGAGTGCGGGTGACCCATCAGCGGGGCTTAAGTAATTTGATTTATCTGATGTATCATCAAAATCAGCAAAATCGTCATTTGTCTCCCAAAAGATCGGGAGTGGGCCCGTAGGAATTGTATGGGCCTTAGCAATTTTTGTGGGCTCTTCTTCTTCGGGCTCGTCGCTTTCCTGCTCGAGACGAAGCAGTTCTTCATATGCGAGCTTTCCATTTGGATGACTCTCCAGCAAGTCATACTTGAGGTCGTTGAGTCTAAGAGATTCTACGTAAAGCTCTTGTACTTTCTGTTGAAGATGAACTGATTGAACTATTTCGGAGACTGTTGAGCCTTCAGGCACAAACTCGACATTTAATGTTGCATTGTCATCGATGTATTGATCTTCGAGCGTTTCGTTAGGGTTTAGTAATATCCCTTTGTAGATGAGGAATAACTCCCAGCCATCAGACACCGAAAAGCGTAATAGCTGGATAAGTTCAGACCCTTTCGCATCCTTTCGCATTCTGACTGGTAATATCGTGCCTTGTGGCCATAACACGGTCAGACGGAGAAAATTCATATATTTATTGTATAGTTAAATATCTTGATAACGATATTAACAAATTTTACCCTTTTATGAGAAAATTTACCCTTTCTGGTGTCAAGCCGAAATTTGTTATACAATTTGAAACCTCTCAAAACATACTTTTTATATCATTTTATATATCTTTGGAAGCAGCTGCTTGATTGGTTTATACAGTTTTATTTAATAATCAACTTTTTTGATTTAATTTTCTTTATTTCAATGAATAGAGTTATTATTATATAAAAGTGATTATTAATATGAAAAGTGTCATTTTTAATTTTTTTTGAGGATTTGGATTTCTTTGAGATTTTTCAAGTGATTCCTGTTTGTTATTTGCTTGCAATAAGTTGTTTAGTGTGATTGCACACAAAACAAGAGATATGATGAATGTTCGACCCAAATATTCGATTTATTGTTTCATAGTCATAAAATAGTCGTAATATAGATATGGCTAAGTTCCAACTAACTCTATTATTTCTAAATCTTGAATATGATATTCTATCGGTATCATATTTTAGTACAACGAAAACTATGTCTTAGCGAAACGTGAAAAATTCATGAGCGCAATAGTATGCTTGGTTTCTCAAGGGCTGAAAATGACTATTTTGTATAAGAAATTTCATTATCTTGATTTATGCAGTTTCCTTTGAGCTACATATTAAGCACTCAATGGTTTGTTATACGGATAAGTATAGAATACTATAATATTATTTTAAAAATCAAAAAATATCACTCGTTTTTTACTGATTTTTAAAGAGAATCATTAGCTACTTAATGAATTTAACAAATGTTAAAGACTTATTGATTTTTGTTGACGATTTGAAAATCAAAGATTTCAAAAATTTTGAAGATGCCTCGTTAAAGAATTTGACACTGTAGACAAATACTATATTAAAAATAGTGTTCTCAGCTCGAAATTTCGCCAATGATTATTTCTCACTTTTATTTGTTATTTGGAAACAACACTGAATTCCAATCAACATTTTACGGAAATATTAAATTTTCTGCGGAAATTTTTGAGAAAAATGAATAAAAATACAATCCTTAAAAATACAAACGAACTGTTATTACTTGATCGCAAATATGCAATTTTTTTTCTCACGCAATTTTTCAATTATTTTGTCAATTTTTCAGAATAATGGAACAAAATATTCCATTATACCCGCAAAAATTAGGACAATTTTATCTCGAAGAAGTTGTCGGGCAAGGCAACACTTGCGTTGTTGTCAAAGCGCGCGATGCAAATGACAAGAAATACGCATGTAAAATTATATCAAAATTAAAATTTTCGTCGGCAACGAATATCAAGCATTTTCATGATGAGCTTAAGATCATGCGAACACTATCACATCCAAACATTGTAAATTTAGTTGATATTATTCAAGATTCAAACAATCTTTATATAATTGAGGAATTTTGCGAATTAGGTGATTTGTTGCGAATGCTGGTGAGGGAAAAAAGCATTCCCGATGACCGCATTGGTCAAATATTTGCCCAAATAATCAAAGGTTTAAATTTCATTCACGAACATCGAATCGCTCACCGTGACATAAAGCCAGAAAACATCTTCATGTGTGCAAATGGGTTAGTTAAAATTGCTGATTTTGGATACTCATCGATAAATTCTGATTCAGATTTTAGAAGCACAGTTTGTGGAACCTTAGTTTACATCGCTCCAGAAATCTTAGAACAAAAGCCTTACAATACCTTGAAAGCGGATTCATGGAGTTGCGGAATTTTATTATATGCAATGGCATGCGGTCGTTTTCCATGGGAAAAGAAGTCACAGGCTGGAATGATGGAGGAAATCAAATTTAAGACGATAACTATTCCTGATAACATTTCGCCTGAAATTAGTTATTTAATTTTGCATTTGTGCGATAGAAATGTAGAAACCCGATTCACTATGGCACAAGCACTCGAAACAGAGTTCATACAAAAGCATTTGAGAACAGATTCTCTTTCAAATTCTTTTGGAATTCCTGGGACACAGCTCAAAAATCAGTTCTCAAAGAGTACCTTGAACTTCAATTCCATAAAGGAAGAAAGTATTATTAACATTCTCAATATGTGCAATCGAAAGCCACCGAAGATGGGCGGATCAAGGAAACCAAAGATTCTTCAGCCAATCCTTGAGTCCAATTCAGCGATGAAGCTTTCTGATATAGTTAACAGTAACAAAATTAAGTGTCGCTCTACAATGCAAAATACATTTGGTTATAATAATGTCACTGGCAACTTTGATTTATAATGTTTGTTTTTATTATCATGAAGATTATCTTAAAATTTGTTTTTAGATCGGTTTTATTAATAATTTTTTTTTAATTTTATAAGAAACATAAAAGTAAGAGGTTAAATGTTCAAGCAAGCATCAGGTTGATCGTTGTAAGTATATACAGTTGATCATCGTGATAATAATTATTTATACCAAAATAATTACTTTTTTCTTATGCTGTTAAGATAAGCCGTAGTTATCGAATTCAGGGGATTGACATTGTGTTTCATCTTGATGATCATTATTTTCTGAACCTTTTTGTGAAGCTGTTTTAGTGTTTTTATTACTATCCTCCTGGATAACTGGAGTATTTCCTATCTAATATCCAGTTTCTGGATGTGTATATATTTTAGCATGGTAATTTTGTTCACGTAAGTTCACCCATTCGTCTGTCTTTTGTTTAGTCTCAAAATTACGGACAAATTCCTTAGAATAATCATCGGCAACTCTATAGAGAGTCAGTCCCTATATTATATAAGTCTGTTTTGACATTAATGACAATTTTTAACACTTTACAATCTCCATGTAAACCAAATGTTTTTATTTTGCCAAATCCTCTGAAGGATAGAAACCCCTTGGGCCTATGTAATACACTCCTAAAAGGAGAGCTCCCGATTTTAAGGTTTTTAAGGTAATTGAATAACAGAAGTTTTATATCTATTTAATAACAAAATAATTATGACTAAATGTCATGGCAATTCCATGCGTCTAAAACTTCAGCGAGGAATTCATATGTGCATGTATTGGAAGGAATCTGGGCAACAGCGTACCAAACAAGGAATCCAAGTATCACAGGATAAGCAACTAAAAACATTATCTTTCCTCTAAAGTTGCCGAAAATACTATCAAGTCCTGCAACATAAGAAAACACAGCGCAAGGAATAAAGTATCGAGATGTATCAAGATGGCGAAGGAAAGAAACATAGAAGTAGAAGAAACCAGAGAATAAGCCAACAGGCGATGCATTCGGTATCAAACAGAGGGATCCTAGAAGGCCGAGAAGATATTGCGTTGATATGTGATTCGTAATAAGTTGGTTCCCGTAGAATGAAGTGAAAAACAAATCAAAGAACGGTTTCCCTGAAAATATTTTTTGATTGCCATTGTTAAAGTGTATGTAGGCCATGGAATCATTGAACTGAATCTTGTGCATCCAAACAAGGAATATATCTGGAAGAAAAGTAGAAAACATTAAAAATGCACTTGGAATATCAAATCTTAATAAATAACACAATCCGATAATGAATCCTACTGACATTCCTTCTATCCTTGTGAAACATCCACACCAAACAAACGAGATCATTAGTGATTTATTATTGAATTTGTAATTTGTCAGCGCAAGGCAAATAAATGACACAAAAAGCGGCTCACTCGCTAGAACAGAGTGATAAATGAGGAATCTTATCGGAATTAAAGAAAGAACAAATGTAGAAAACTCTGGATAACGAACACATTTGTACGCAATCATCAATCTTCTGTAGGAATACGCTGTGATGAAGTTTGAGGCGATTATACTAAGAAAAGCACCAATTTTATAATTTCCCATGCAAAAGAAAGAACAAATGCGAATCAGCATCGGATATCCTGGTAAGTGGCATGCGAAATATGATGGATCAAAGTTAAAATATCGTTTCCAGATATAATTCGGAGGAATTCTGTACATTGTAATAGCCGCATATATGTAATTTGGACCATCCCAGTACTGAAGAATCGTGTTGATCGAAGATAAGTATGATGTGACGCTCCAAATAATTAAAGTTGGGATTAAAAAGGTCGAAAAACAGATCAAATCATATTTATCTATTTTCCAGAAATCTTTCGGCTGTTTGACAGGAAGCAGTCCATCGTATATAAGACGGAAAAAGCGAAGAATTGCTTCCAAAACTTTATGACATGTAAACTCAAATTTATCGAATAAATAAATTTCTGTCATGTAAATTGATTCTTCAATCTTCATTCTCAATCAATTATTTGATATATTCTAATATATCGATGATATCAAAATTTCCAATTGATTTCATTTGTTTGTTAAACACATATTTTATCGTTGAAGATATATGAGATTTGAATTTAATTTCATCGAATATTAGGTATTTTCGGGTGCAATCTATTTGGTATTAATATAAAACATGTGTGTTAAAAAGCATTGTAGTTATTAGAAAACATCACAGAATATTTATATAAATAAAACAAAAAAATATAATATCAATTCAACACATTCCAATTAACAAGTTCTTTGACAATAAGCTGAGCATCTGGTTCACCTTTCATTGCAGCTCTGCAGATATAGTCTGCAGCCTCTTCTTTCTCTCCATCAACTAGACCAGACACGATTAATGCCCCTAAGTTATATAAAGCATATGGCTCTTCTTTTTCAGCAGCTTGGCAAATAAGTGTTGCTGCGAGATCCAATGATTGCGGATCATTTACAAGGAGGAGAGCGCCATATCCACTTCTGTAGACGGCATCCATATTCTGAACGCATGCCCACATAAATTCAAGTTCACACGCACGACTGAAACCAGAAGCTTTAAGGCAGTATTCGGCGGACGGCGGCATGCAAAATTGAGGCTTTATGTCTTTCTCAATGAAAGCACGCTTGAAGGATTCTGCATCAAACTCTATATATGTTAAAGAAGGTTCAACATAATTATTATCACTGACTTTTTCAGCCACTGCAGTATTTTTCTGTTCCATGTTTGATGAAATCTCAATGCTCTTTTGTTTCTCCATTTCCTCTTGTTTCCTCATCTCTTCAAGTCTCTGGCGTTCTGCAACTTTGCGCATTTCTTCATCTCGTCGTGCAAACTCTCTGGCTGCCAATGCAGCTTTTTGTTGCATTTCTCTGTCTAATATCTGTTGTTTCAATATTGCAATGTCGTTTTGGACTTCATCTGTCTCTTTCTGGACAGCTAATTTTTGAGCATTGATGTTGTCCCTTTGTTTGTTAATTTGCTCTGTTTCGATCTTTCTTTGTGCTATTTGTTCTTCGAGTTGTGCAGCTTTCTCTGTTTGTGCACGAAGCTCAGCAAGCAGCGCATCTCGTTTTGACTCCAAATCTGTTTGTTTGCTCGTTAAAAGTCGCTGCCGTTGAACAGTTGATTCGTAAACAGCATTTGCTCTGTCAAACTCTGATTTAAGAATGGAAACCTGGTTTCGTTTTTGGTTCAATGAATCCTCCATAGCCTGACGGTCTTGCTGCGTTTTCTCAACATATTTCATAATAAGAGGACCAATAGAATCGAAATCTAATTGACTCATTCCGATGATTCTCGTAATTGTAATAGGTGAAAGCTTTGAATAATCTATAGTTAAGAACAATGGTGTCGCTTGTGTGCCTTTAATCTCTAAAATTCGAAAGTATAATTCAAGAGTATCATTTGTAATTTCGAAACTTGAATTGTACCATGTAATTATTCTGTATATTATGTGGCATGGGAGATTTGGGAATTGTGGTCGATGAATATAATTATTAAAATTGAATGCGATATATTTTTCAAGTATTTCGAGAACTTTTTCGTATTTGTATGATAATTCTAACGCTTGTATAGCATAGTCGAGGTATTTTGATGATGATAAAAATTGTTGCACTTGATTTAACGGATTTTTGCAGGAATATACCATCGCACATTTAAGCAAATTTAGAGCATTGTGGCTGTTGATTTTAAATATTATGTCATTTATGTAATTTACGAAGGTTGAAAAAGATTGATCATCGAGAGAATCTGAAAACTTGATAGTATCGGTACCACCTGAGTCGATAATTTTGGAGGCCGCAGCGGATATCTCCTGAAACCGCTTGATATTTATACTGTAACCTTTTCCATTATGGATAATATGATGATTTTTATCTTCGTCCATAATAAAAAGTGTCATATAAATTTTGACAGCAATGGATAATTGCAATGTAAACTTTTTTTTACAAGTCAATAAAATTAATTGACATGTAAATATAATTTATTTGTCAAAATTATAAAAATGCAAATCATCTTTAATTCTCTTTCATTAATTTTATTGCTGTCATCAGCAGTAACTAGAACTTCCAAAGGTCTAAACAGATTTTTAGGATTTGGACCTTATTGTTCATCAATTTCAGCTGATATGTTTAAAATACGTTTACATTCAGAATTTACCGATATAAATGCGAGTAACAATTCAATTCCTATTAAAGATGCAAATTCAACTATTTCTGATAACATAACGCAAATAGAAAACAAAACCGAAATGGATATAACTCCAAATAACAATGAAACATTAACAAACACTTCAAATCCTATTGAGGCGCCGATAATTCCTGATGTTAACATTACTAATGGAGAAAAAATGATAGAATTAGAAAATTCATCAACAGATAATTCGATAAAATCCGAAATTGATGATTCTGATCAAGACAATGATACAAGCGATGCTAACAATGATCAAGATGACTCAAGTTTCGGACAATTACATTTTAATTTCGATAATACTCCATCAAATCCGCCTCCATCTGAATCATCTTCCGAATATTTGTTGATTAAGCCACTTTACAAAAAAGCACACAAGCATTCAAGTAAAACACGCAAAAATAAAAAACAAACTGATGAGTCAACCATCATATTAGAAAATCCGAGCGAGCCTGACAATGAAGATATGAAGTATCTGTCTAAAGTCCTCGCACAAAGAGATCTTTCAAAAGCAAATCAAATTCAAGTTATTTCTCTCGGAAAATCATCAGGAGGCATGAAATGCTGGCACAAGGCCTCTATTGTGGAAAATATATTGATGCAAAATGATACATCTCAGGTAACTCCAATTTCGGATGATGACGTTTATTTAACAGACAAACAAACACCGCCACCAACGCTAACACCTGTACAGACGCCTCCTCCAACAAAATTCTATGTGTTACCAACAAGAACACCTTCTTTCGAGCATCCTTACCCAATTGTTATTCCATATTTTACAGTATTAATAAGTGCAATAATTTTCGCATATGCTCTTATCACAAAACGCAAGACATCACGTCATTCCAGTAAAAGATCACGTGGTGAACTTGCGCGCACAAATGTTGACCAAGATGATGAAAATATCACAATGCTTCCACAGAAACTCGAAACAGCGCTCAATCCATAAGAATCCACATATATTTATCTATATTTTGTATTTTATTTTGTTATTTTAGGAAAATATTAAAGTTATTGATTAGTTTTTAAATATAATATCAAACACAGCTCAACTATAAATAGCGAAAAACAAAGGGTATGATTTATGCGTTTTGGTTTTTAAAATTAAAATTGTTATTCGAAATTTATTTTATCAAATTGCTTTTTGATTGAAATATTACTTGCATAGAATAGTTGGTGATATAGCCAAAAGATGAGGGGTTTTCTCTATTCAAATTGAAATGATTCATTGAATTTCATTTAATATGGCTATGCTGCACCTGAGTATTGATTTCTTTTTGATTTGTTCTATATTAAAAACTATTGTTACGTTAACTTTTTTGATTTTACCAAAAATTTAAAGAAAACAACTATCCAAACAAAAAAAAGGTTACTGGTATAGTTTATTCCCAAACTTCTGATCATTGGCAAATGTCGTTAGTTGAAATTGTATTTAATCTCATCAATAATATTTGTTTCAAGGTATTCAATGTGTTTTAATTATCGAAATATGGTATTTATGTCATTGCAAGGCTTTGTAGTTGATAAGGAGAGGTCCGGACAATTTACTTCGCGAGATATTTATCCGGCGACTTTCGTAAAAATTCTCAAAAAATCTGGCCGGCCAATTTTTGTCAGAAAATTTATAAGAAGAAATTTTGAAAATCAATCACTTCATTTCTAATGATGTTTGAACTATTCGAGCGTCCAATGTACTACAGAAGGATCCCCTCCATCATCGACACTGTTGCTGCCATTCAAAGACAACAGATGTTGAGAGATCTCATGTTCTCAGCTTTCGACATCCACCAGATGTACATTGTCTTCAGATCAATGCAGTCTCAGTCAAAGAAGGAGAGCAAGCCAAAGAAGCAGCAAGAAATGAAGAAAGAAGAAATTGCGAAACCAAAAGAAACACCAAAACCAAAATCTGAAACAAATAACGAATTTCCATTAATGACACCTCCAAAGTTTGAGGAACATCCTACACCAATCTTTGATGACGACTTTCCAAAGATGTCACCACCAAAGTTTCCATCTGAAAATCCAATGAATGAGGATGATTTCTTCGATGATTACCCAGCAATGACATCAAAATTCGAAGAGAAACCAAAGTTTGAAGAACCACCAAAGTTCGAAGAACCTCCAAAGGAAGAAGTTATTCCAATCATTGAAGAAACACCAAAGGAAGAAGAAACGCCAAAGGTTGAGGATTCTCCAAAGGATGAAGAAGAATTAGCAAAGATGGTAGTTCCAGAAGAAAACAATGATGAAATCGAAAACATTCTCGAGAAGGAAGAAATCGCTGCTGAAGAGGAAGAAATTGCTGAAAATAATGAAATGAGTGATGCTGAGGATGATGTTGATGATATTGAGAAACTTGAAAAGGAACTTGGTATCTCAGAAGACGATGATGAAGATGATGAAACAAAGGAAGAAACACCTGTTGAAGAGCCAAAGAATGAGAAAATTCCAGAAGAAAAACCAGCTGAAGTTGAAAAGCATGAAGAAAAACCAATTGAGAAGAAGCAACAACCAAACGATGAAATCCCACTTGAAAATGAAGATATGACATGCGAAACAAGAACAATCACAAAGAAGGGAGGCTTCAAGCGCATCATTCGCAAGGAAAGGTCTGAAGAAACAGGCATTGTTATCATCACAGAGATAAGAGAGATTGGCAATCAGTCGGCGTCACTCTGCAGAATCATTTATCCAGATGGCAATGTTGAAGAAGACGAATCAATGAAGAACATTTCTAAGGACCAGGTTAAGGAATTCCAAGAGAAGTGGATGAAGGCATTCCCTAACAACTAATTTTAAACATTTATTATTTTAATTGCATTCTTTTTTATTATGATAAAGGCCATTTAACAATATGACACATAAGTTAATTGTATTTTATACATGTTTGCAATTTGATATGAAATTGATCAATATCATTTGTTTAACATTACCAATTTATTATATTTATTAACTATTGTTATTGAATTAGATATTATCTGTTTCATTTGTTATAACGATGAACGCATCGATAATATCAATACATGAAAAAATACGATTTGATATTCATTATAATAATGAAAATATCATTATAAAACAATGATCATTTAATTCTCTTGATTATTAATATAATATTGAAATTAATAATTAGCGCTAAATTATATGAGATCGTGATAAAAAAAAGGAGATCAATATTTTTGTCATGTAAAAATATTTTGACATTACTTGACAAATATTTAATTAACGTATAAAAAGGGTGGATGAGTATTTCACCAGCAGTGATTGTTAAATTTATTCAAGCAGCAAAGAACGGTAATGTTGAAGCTCTAAAGAAATTTATTGAAGATGGTGTTCCTGTTAATACAGTTGATAAATGCGGAATTCATTTTAATCTTATTTTACAGCACTCCATTGGGCAGCAGCTTCAGGACAACCGGAAGTTATCACATACTTAATCTTTATAGGAGCCGATCTCGCAGCTAAAGCGAAAGATGGTATTCATTTTTAAATTTATTCAACTCCACTTCATGTAGCCGCACAAAAGCATAAACTTAACGCCGCGCATTTACTTATCGAAGCAGGTGCATCGACAGTCGAGGAAAACGACGAGAAAAAGACCCCAGCAGACCTTGCAAAAGATGATCCGCCGATGTACGCTTTACTAGCTGGAGTTGAGCGCTCCATCGACAGCAAGAACGATGACAACATCTTGGACGCAGCAACAAACCTCTTATCGACAACTTTGGATCCAGTTAAATCAGCTGAAGAAAAAGTCATGTTGACATGCCAGAAAGTTATAGACGAAGCACACAACATAGAAAGGCCGCCGCTCAACCAATACAAGAAGTGTAAAGAGTCATTGGTTCAACACGCAGCGATAAATAATCAATTCAAACAGGCCTTCCTTTCAATCGGAAAATACAAAGACCAGGTTGGTGTCAACTGCCAGAACGTCACTTCTATGTGCAATACGCTCGAAGAGAACGAGAAAGCAATGAGAGACAGAATGCAGGCAAGTAGAACAGCAAACTGCGCAACTCGTGAGTCTCATCGTACTGTTACTGATCAGCTCACACAGAAGCAGGCCGAGTTAGAGTCTGTTTCTGCTGAATTAGCTAAATATCAAAAATTAGTCGAAGAATTTACGGCAAAACGCAACGAATTGCAGAAGGAAGTTGAAGAACTCACTAAATCTCAGCACGAACTCAGCAATTCTAACGAAGATGAAACAAACAACGAAACTCGTCTCACAATGCATCAAGAAAGCCTTCAAAACACTCGCCAGTTGATTGACAAGGGCGTCGCCTCTCTCAAGGAGCTCGATTCGAACACCACAGACAGAATGCTCAGTACTGGTCTCGAATATCTCGACTTCCTTCGCAAGTATAATTCTTATGTTAAAAGTATCCTTAACACGATGGATAACAGGATTAAGACTATGCACGATAGAATAGACATGCAGGCAGCGAACATCGAAGAGATTCCTGTACTCGAACTTAACATGGATAAGACTAAGATCGAAGGTGTTGTGAAAGAGTATGAAGTTAATGTCGAAAAGTATGGTAGAAGAAGGCAAAAGATTGTTCAATTATTGGAATCTATTAAGCAAGACTATTTGAAACTGAAGGATGAAATTTCTAAGTTTGGAAGAGAACTTGACCCTCTCGAAGAATGATATTAATTATGAATTTTTTTTGATAACATAAATTGACATTTAAATTTGTTTTTAAATGACTGTTCTTGTCAATCAGTAATAACTATCTCAACAAAAAGAATATTTCAAAATTCAAATGATAATAAACATAAGATGGAACCAAAAAACATTATGAATATGTGCTTTCATACGTTTGTTGAGCAAAATAATAAAGTGTTTGGACTAGTTTCAGAATAATATTATCAAATTAAATTATTGTTATATATCAACTAGTTATGATGGAAAATATGTATAAATTGAGGAAATGAATTTATGGTTGTTTGTTAAAATGGCTGAGCATGGTTTTGTTTGGGAAATCGGAGATATTATTTAAATTTGACATGTAAAAATTATAAAAATTTCAAGTGTCAAAAAGTTTATTTGCGAATGTTTGAATCAGAAAGCGATAGCGATGTTGGAAGTGGGTGGTCAAATGTCTCTTTTTCCAACATTTCTATCGACAAAATGAAGGATAAATTCCTCTGGAACATCAATGATTGGGATATTTTAAATAACGATATTGAAAAAATCATTGAATTCGATGATTATTCGTTCAAAATAGTTCTGCTAAAGAGTTTACCACGATTTTTGGCTTTCAAAATCAAAATGTTATCAGGACCACCTTCAAAAGTGGGAATAACACTTGAAATCGTCGACCAAAATGATGAAGATGTTTCCGTTACTCGATTCAGACAGATATTTTTCGAAAATAACACAAATTCGTATACTTTTGAAACTTTAATCTCAAACGAATCAGTAAATGATATGATTTTCAACAACATCCTCAGGCTGCTCTTCAAGTTTACTCCATCTAAAGTGAAACCACCGAAAAATACTTATAAGCCAAGTCCATTAATTGAACCTGAATTTAGTAAGCCTCCAGCAGATCATAAAAAGATAGAAATTGACGATCATATTACTGATTCACCCGCAAAACAGCAAAAACATGAAGAAGAATTATTGAAAAAATTAGTTCTCAAGATTCCGGTAGCAAACAAGAATAATCAACTGAACAGAGCAGTGTATGAACAACTCAAACAAGAAAAACCGATAATTCCTGAAAAACCTATATTGGAAAAAAATCAACCAAAAAAGCCAGATTACATTTTCAAAAAGGATACAGATGACGATTTTGATGGTTTTCCAAAGCCTTTTGAAGACTTAGATGATGATTTAATTTTCAAACATGATTCGCCACTAAGAACCAAACTTTCGCCAATTTTGATATCAGACAGCTCTTCAACAACTCCTGTTAGGCCAAAATATAACGGAATTATGAACCAAGGATGCACATGTTACATGAACAGCTTTTTGCAAGCACTCTATCATATTCCTGTCTTTAGATCATTGATATATAGAATAGATACATCTGCTGATGTGAAGGCAAAGAAATTGACGATTCCTTTAGCTTTGCAGAGACTATTTGCTAATTTGCAAATAGGCAGTAGACCTGCATCGACAGAGGAACTCACGAAATCATTTGGATGGACAGAATCGGAAATATTGAAACAACATGACATAGAAGAATTCGCGCGCTTGCTTTTGGACGCATTAGAAGAAAGATTGAAAAATACAGAACACAAAAATACTATCGCTGATATTTTTAAAGGCACAACACAATCAATTGTTAAATGCACAGAAATAGATTACACCAAAAAACTTGAAGGCTCATTCTATGATCTTCAAATGCCTGTTGAAAGTGTATCAAACTTAGAAGAATCATTCGAACAATACACAGAGCAAGAAGAATTAGTTGGTGACAGTCAATACGATACTGGTGAGTTTGGAAAACAGAATGCGATATATTTCACTAGATTCTCGCACCTTCCAAAAGTCCTCTGTCTTCTTCTGAATAGATTCAGCTCTGATATAAGAGGCACTCACAAGATTAATTCCAAACTTGATTTTCGGACAGATATTGATTTAAAGAAGTTCCTTGCAGAAGGATGTGAAGAACCAGCAGACTACAAACTGTTTGGAGTCCTCGTTCACAATGGATCTTCAATTGCTGGTCACTACTACGCTTTCTTGAATGTTGATGACGAATGGAACAAATTCAATGATAGTTCTGTAACACAAGCAACAGAAGAACAAGCAGTTCTCGATAATGCTGGTGGTCCTTGGTCCTCATCTTCCTTATATTTGATGAGCTCTCTAGTAAGAGAGAAACCATATTCTGCGTATGTTCTTATTTACATCAGAAAAGATTCATTGGATAGTGTATTTATGGATGTAGGTTCAGACGAAATTCCATGTTATATCTTCCACGGAGACGATGTTTGATTCTTAATATATTAATTATACTATTGTTTTGTTATTTATAAACTCAATTTTTTGTTCTTTTTATAAAATAGATATTTTTTGTCGTGTAATAATAATATTTGTCATGTAAAATCTAATATTGAAAATAAAAATTAAGAGTTTGTCATGTAAAATTAAATTCCGAAATGTAAAGTGTATTTTGTTATGTAAATGATCAAATATCGTCATTGTGTAGTTTACGTGGCATATATTAAGTGACATTTCTTTTAAATGAATGATTGTTATTTTACTTATAACAGCAGTTCATTCCTTTAATAGCAGTGATATTTCGAGCCAAAAATCAGAGTATGCTTATGTTACATATATTAATTCACAAGAATATAAAGATTCAAATGTAATAAACGCCCTGACTTTAGGTTTTTCGCTTAGAAAGTATTCCAAAAGTTATGATCGGATAATAATGATCCCACAAGAGCTTAATTTACGAAAAGACGAAATTAAAAATTTGCGAAAAGTTTATACTTCAGTTATTCGCATTCCTTACACAACACCATCATGCGCAATTGCAGGAAGTTACTTATATGAAGGCAAAATGTTCTTCTTTCTCAACGGTTGGAATTTCGAACAATATAAATCAATTTTGTTGATTCAGCCAAATTGCTACTTTAGAAAGGATCCATCTTCTGTGTTCAAAGTTCCGCCACCTGCTGCGCCACCTAACTCTAAATATTGGGGAATGAGTCATTTAGGTCCATTTCCTAATATCGACTATCTTCTGATTAAACCATCGAAGAAAGACAAGAAGAGATTGGAAGACACTTATTGCAACATATACGTTGAAAATTCGAGGCTCCCACAGAGCAAGCGCATGACTGATTTGATTCTTCCCATGATTATCGGTTTCTTTAACTCTTCGATGATTTCGATGCCTTTTTGGTATCAATACACATATCCAGGAAATCGGGTTGATGAGAAAAATCGAATTTTGAACCTCGAAGATCCAAGGATTATCTCTGTGAGGTACGAGGATGCATATATACCATGGGAGAATCCAACATCTCATCTTTATAACGAATGGATCAATCTGGCGATGGAGATGTTCCACTTCGTTAAAAAAGAAGATTTTGCTCCAAATAACATTCCGGAACTCAAAGATAACTATAGAAGATTAAGTCACCCACGAGTTCTGCTAACAAATGAAGATATACTGACGATCTATCCAGAGTTTTATTCACGCCCATTTTACCAAACTCTGATACAGTGCATTGTCATTTTCTTTATTTCTGTTTTCGCAGTTTATTTCTCTCTGTTTTTCTTAGAGATTGATTTATATACTCTAATCATCATTATCGATCCCTTTGAAGTTCAGACTAAGAATGATTGATTGTATACTTATATTTTGTTTGTTTTTAAAGATTTTAAAATGTTAATCACAGTTTTATTTTTTTACCTCATTAAGATAGTATTAAAGATTCAATCCTTCCTTATCAGTGACAACACTCAAACCGGATTCGCTGGTATTGCCAGGCTTCATGTAACGGCCATAACCTGCAAGATACTCCAGCCATGTCTTTTCACCAAGGATTGTCCAGCAGAAGTCGATTTCAAATCTAGTGTTAGAGCACATAGCAACAGACTGGCAGAAGCTTTCAACAGCGTCAGGGAAAGTACCATAGCGATTACGCTGGAAGTTGTTTAGTGTCATTTCTTCAGGATGACCGACTAAATTATTGGAGTGAACATTTACAGACATACCAAACTTCTTTTCAAATGTCTGGTTAATACCAAGCTGGAAATAATAGAAAGGCAATGAATCAAAACCAACTGCAGTAATGTTTGGACGCTGAGGAATAGATTGCTTAAACATGTAGAAAATCTTTCTCTGACCTTTGCTATTCATACCTTGGTTAAAGGATCCAAGATATTTTGCGAAATAACCACCGGTAAAATGTCCTACAGCAACATTTGTATATGATTCCCAGCTTTTGGCCTTTGGAATTGAGTTTGTGATAATTTGTTGCTCAATCCTGTGTGCTTTATCGACACTCAAGAATTTGCATCCTGTGGCTTCGGTGAAAAGTTGGTTAGCGTAAATCAGAGGGACTCTGAGAAATCCCGAAACTGTTGAATAAAATGGAACAATAGTGTTAATAATTGCGCTGAATTTATCCTGGATTACTTGCTCGAAGAAAAGAATCCAATCCAATGGTGATCTGAGACCATGAATAACAAAAATATGAAGCTTCCTATCACGAATATGAAGACCATCAGCAAGTTCGTCATCGTGGTACTCTGTAACCTTTCTGTCTTTGAGACTTGAGAGCGCCATACCAAGGATAACTTTCCTATTATGTTCATTTATCTCGCTATATCTCGGATCGGTGTCAGTGAAATAAGAAAGAATTGGAAGAGCAGACAACTGGGAGAATGTCATGCCTTTAATATCGATATTACATGTTGTTGCTGTTGAAGGTAAAATTGTCCACTTCGCTTGAAGAAGTGATGAGTTTGTGTAGAACTTATAACGGTATTTAACTTCAGGACGCTCCCACAGGAGGATGAAGGCGCTAAGAACGATGAGCAAAATGAAAATTACAACATATAAAGCCAAAGAAACATAGAACATTAAGTGAATGGAACCCTTATCGAATGATCTCTTTGTAGATGACTGATAGGTGGAGCTTACCTCGAGCTTCTCATCCTTGAAAACATCTTCAGGTAAGAAGGTCGAGAATACGTTGCAAAAGACAATGAATGGTGCGCAGAAGAAATAAAATGCAATAATGATAAATCCGGAATATGAATAATCAAGTCCTGGTGTAACCATCAAGTAAATTCTGCATCCTGCACCAATCAGCAAAGCAATAATGTGCAGCAAGCCAAATATTTTCTTTGTCAAATGTCCGTCAGTTAAATAAATGTTTGTGCGGTCATCGCATACAAAATTCAAGAATTCGGTCTGATCTCTGAGACGAGCAGGATCGAGGAGATCTGTTGGGAATGGGAAGTTTGGAAACGGATTAGATGGCTTGAATGTGTACTTAGAATACTTACCCGTCAAGGAAATAATCGCAACTCTCCATGAATCCCACATTAGCAACAAAACACCCCAAATAACAGGAACAAAGAACAGTACGACAAAAATCGCTGAGTAAACAACTTGTCCGACAATGCATATCTCTAAAGCAATGCAGACAACCATGATTACGAAATATGTCATGAAAGCGATGATTGAAATGTATGCAGCTCTCTTGTTGATTGTAGGATTTTGGAAAATAGAGCCAAGAAGCTTCAAAACGTTTTCTGTTGAGAGGGAGCTCCACAATGTCTTGAAGAATGATAAGAATTGCTTCATAATGATGTGGAAAATGAGTCCAACGATGGAGAATGAGTAAAGGCACCAGCAAATTTGTGCGACAAGCTTGATTTTATCAACAGTCCTTTCATTGAAGATTCCATCGCTAATTTGCGGCGGTGGTTCGAAGAGCTTCGTGATGCGGACGAAGAGGAGTGTGACTTGGAAGACAATATCTGCGAGAACGCAATAAGTCATAAACATAGAGCCGACGTAAACCAAGAGAACGGAGCAGACAACGAAAACACGGTACAAGTTGAGTACCCATGGCTTCACTGTCGGCTTTTCTACGCCTGGAGCCGATCCTGTGTCAGGGTCTCCCATTCTTAGTTTTTTCTGAAAACCGGCGACGATATCGTCCTATAATTTCGTTTCGATTTCATGCATTAACAGCTGTTTTAGCTCAAATGCACAGAACTTTCTGATTTCCACTCTTGAAAAATCTTGATAGAGTAATTTTGACATATAATTTTGTTGAAGTATGATTTTTGCATTGTAAACTATTTAATATTTTGTTATGTGTCATGTAAAGATTTCAAAATATTAGTATTTGTCATGTAACATGACAATAATTTATTTTTGGCATGTAAATTTATCAAATTTTGGATATATGTCACGTAAATTTTTGAATCTGAAATTTGTCATGTAATGTTATGATAATATGCATTTTGACATGTAAATCTTTCAATAATTTTTGTCATTGATGATGATTGCAATTGGCTTTGAAGAAAACTGTTATTTGTTTGATAGCACCCATTTTGGGAGTGCTTTCCATTCTAATGTTATTTATGTTAATTTGTGAGTTTGTTGTTAGGAACAAACAAAGATGAAGAAGTTATACCCTCAGACAAAAATAATAATTTATTGTAATATACATAATACATCATAAGCCATATAATATAGTAAAAAAATTATGTGAAAAGCTCCTTGAAAACCATTAACACCTTTCCGGAGATAAAGCCGCCGTAACTCGAGTTGAGCAATTTCTTGTATGCAGGCATGTCGGTCTTCTTGAATCCCTTCCACTCAGGATTCTGATTCAAGGCGGCCTTAACAAGCTTATTCTTCTTTCTCGCGTCGACGAATGTGTTCATGACTTCAAAGCATGTTGGAGAAAGAACTTTGTTCTCTCTTCTGTGTGCAATATCCATCATGATTGGTGAATATATCGTTACAACTTTCTCTGCATATTCTTGATCAGTCATTGCAACTTCAGTGAATTTTCTAAAGCTTGCGTGAAGAATAGTTGCTTCAGGGAATTGAAGAAGAAGTACAGTGAGATTCTGCAATATAGGCGAGTTCTTCAGCTGTTTGAATATCTCTGGCCAGAAGCCCATCATTGCGATGATAAAATCGAGAGCACTTACTCTGAAACATGCCAAATATGTGCAAGGCTCAGAAAGATACTGCAATGCTCTTGGAACCAAACCACGCATCATCTCTGATGTCTCCTGTGTGCAGAGGCTTTTTATTGCCTTCCATTGTGCAGAGATGACGAAATCTGGTGGAAATTGAATTCCAGCACTCACAGACTCAATTATTTCTTTTGATCGAAATCCCTGCGCTAGTATTGGGTTTGTCGCCGATTTGAATACGAGTTGATAAAGACAAAGCAGTTTTTGATATAATGGGTCTAATAAAGGTATTTCATTTGTAGATTTGTATGCGGAATCGATATTGTTGAGCTCTCTTGCGACATATTCCGGATATCCCATATCGATGAGCCATTGCTGAGATTTTTCGGCTCTCGGATCTCCGGTTATAGTTTCGAGCATGTTGAAAACTGTGGGGTTCCCTGTATAGCGTAGGAAGTGAAAAATGTAACCGCATGCGTATTGAGCGATTTCCGGTGTGTTTATCAACAATCCGAGTGTTATCGAAGCTAATCTACCGATTGTGTATTCAGGTGTGTTTGGATTTACGAGTAATTCAAGTGCTGTGTTCTGAAAGAAGTCATCTGCTAGGACGGCTCTGTTAATATCCTCCAATCCAAGCAATAATACTTGATATGCGTGGGATGCCATTGTATTTCGCTCGTCGGACAGTGAAATCCGCACTAACGGGATCACACGCTTTTTCAGACTGCTGTTAGAATAGAAATCCGTACTAATCTATAACTTCTTGATGCTGCATTCTGCAGGCCATAACTATATAGTTATGAGACAGAATCTGCTCGAAAAGAGCGCTGTGGTGGATCATGGACTTTATCTCTGAAATTTGACGCCTGTTTGTGAGAAAATAACAAGAACGAAAACATTGTAAATAAATGAATCAATTTGAATAAAAGTGGAATCTCTATATATCATTTTACGGTAAATCTTTTAAAAAAATTTCACGTTTACCAATCATAAAAATCATTGACAAATTAAAAAATATCGATTAACTAAATCTCTATTTGTATTCCGTTATATCACCTTCTAAAACTATCATATTTTTATCCTTATTCACACACGACGCTTTAATATTTTGAATGAAAATTTGATTCCTCATAGATTCCTTAATAACTGTTGGTTTACATTGTATTTATTGTATGCAATGTGTTGATGAGTACTGATCATTCACATATCAAGTTTCAATAAACATTCAATATTGATGTTATTTTTTCAAAAATATCTTATAACATCAATGTCCATATGACAGTGATGTTGTTTTTAAAGAGAAAATTGTTTCATTCCATTTTATCTTTTCTTGAATTCAACAAAATATTGACTTCTATCTCTCTTTTGGCCTCTTTTACAGATAATTTCAACAGTTATTGCAATATCCTTAATGCTGCAGATGATCGTCAAAACATTTCATGATAAATTTGTGTGATTCATAACAATGCAAACAGAGAGTGAATTAGTTTGCTTGTTAAGAGATTCATATAAAAACACTTTACAAATAAACAAAATATAGTATCAATCATCATATTTTTGTCTGCGAACATTCTTCTGTTGTTTCCGCCAAATCAAAAAGTTCCTAATTGCTTCCTCACCTGAGTCTTCAGACATGAAATCTCCACTCGGTGTCTGGAGCTGCAACTTCGGCCTATGTGCACTCCTTGGCGAAGTAAGTTTTACTGCAGGCTGATTTATTGCCATTGCCATTTTGTAGGCACTTTCTACTTCAGCAACTGATTCTCTAAAGTTTCTTGCCATACGAGCTGTCTGTTGCTGGAAGTCAACACTCAACTGAGACAGCAACTTGTTCTGCTCTGCAATGACGTTCTTATATCCATTGATAAGAGAATAAACATCGGCGATTGCTTCCTTCATTGAGGCACTCAATTGTCCATAACTTGAATCGAACTTCTCTCTAACTCTCTCAAGTTTGCCTTGCTGGCTCTTCATCTGCTTCAAGAGCTTTTCGCTGAGATTGCTCGCGTATTCGAATGGTGGAGGACTGCGAGGTTTGTCGGTATTTGGTGCTGGATACTGATAAACTGGTTCACTCATTTTCGACATCGGTGCGTGATACATGAAATCGCCATACATCTGCACAGGCCTTGGTGTTGATGCCTGCATTCCTGGAGAAATGCTTGCAACAAGATTGTTGACTGTTGTCATATCAGGTAAATATCTCATTGTGAATGTAACGCTCTTTGATATCTTAAGAGTTGTTTCTGATGGACTTCTTGAGAACTGCTGGAAGCTTGCAAACATTCTCCATGACTGCCCCATGCTGACAGATGGCGATGGAGGCGGTGTCGAGTTCTTGATATTGCTAATTTCCTTTTGGTGATTGATTTCTTGTTGATTCTTTTCGACATCGAATTTAGCTTGAAGAAGCTCCAACTGGAGTTTGTGATTCTGTGCTGCCTGTTCCATTTGCACTTTCTGGCTCTCTTGTGCTGAAATAGATGCATTATATTGATCTCTAAGAGCTTCGAGTTCTCTCTTGAGTTGATTTTCTTTCGCTGATGATCTTGGCGTTCTTTCTTCGTATTCACTTTCTTCCTCGTCTTCAAGCTCCTGTTTTCTCTTAGAGAGCTTTCTCTGATGCTGCTTTGTAAGTTTTTCTATCTCTGAATCGAATTTCTTGATAAGATCTGATTTTTGATCTTCGTGTTCTTCTTCGAGTAATTCTATTTCCTTTTCGTGATCACTCTTGATCTTATTGATATCTTCTTTATTCTTTTGCTTGACATTGTTAAGCTCTTTAGTCTTATTTTGCTTTTCATCTTCGATTTGACTTTGTATATCCTCGATTTCTTTCTCATTTTCAGATTTAATTTCTTCAACGGCCTTCTTGTGATCGTTTTTAATATTCTCTATTTCTTTTTCGTTTTGTGCTTTAAGGTCTTTCACACGCTTCTCGTGTTCCTGTTTAATCTTATTAATTTCATCATTTTGTTGTGAAATTAGTTTGTTTTTATCGACTTTATCATCTTTGTTTGCTTGAATATCTCTCAGCAATGAATCATCTGTTATATCGAGTGTTATACTTGCTTCTGTTTCGTTCTTAGCCATCTCTTTAGCATGTTTCGAATTCAGCTCTTGTATTTCATTGATATGCTTTTGTTTGATGTCTTCTATCTCATTCTCATTCTGTTCTTTGAGATTTTTAACATTTCTATCGTGTTCAGATCTCAAATCAGCAGTTTCTTTTGCAAACTTCGCCTTTAAGTCCTCTACTTCGCTCTTATGTGAATCAGTTGTCTCTCTCACAGATATATCGTCTTTAATTCGCTTCACATCACGTTCATGAACTTGTTTCAATCTTTCGATCTCTCTTCTGTTATCTTCTTTCATTCTCTCAATAGCATCGTTGAATTCGCGTTCTGCACGTCTCTTTTGTTCTCTGTAGTCATCCTCTGCGTTCTGCATCAACTGAGAGTATTTGGAAACTGTTTCTGAGTATTCTTGATTTAATTTGTTTTTGCTTTCTGTAACACTTTGTAAACGCTCTTGGTATTGATTTTCCTCTTGAAGTACTCTCTGTTTCAACTCGTTTAGTTTCTGTTTATGTTGATTTTGAATCTGTTCGATTTCTTTTTGGTTTTGTGCAATGATATTGTCCTGTTCTATTCTCGATTTTCGCTTTAATACTTCCATGTCGATCTTCAATTGTGCTTCAAGTTCCTCTTTTTCGCGTTGTAGTTGCATATTATTATTTTGCTGTGTCGGTGAATTTTGTAAAGAAGTTTTCGGTATTACTGTCTGTTTCAACGGAAGTAGAGACTTTGGAGCAGCAGAAGAAATCGATGTATTCGTTTTTGGAGCAGTTCCGCCTTTTCCGAGTGATGCCAAAGGTCTTGAGTTCTGATTCACAGAATACTGGGACTGATTCCTCTGTGCATTAATTTTCTTCTCTTTTTCTTCAGCAAACATCTTCTTGTAGTGCTCATCCATCGGATGATCCCATAACGACTCTCCTGTGTCGCTATTGAAGTAAAATGGATCACCAGAGCCATCCTTCCTCTGGTATAGCTTCCATCCTGGTGGAATTTTCGCTTTTAATGCCTCTCTCGCAATCCAAAATAAATCTTTATCGTTTTGGAGATCAGCGCCGAGCCATTCAGCGTACTCTCTGATTTCCTGGTCAGTCGGCTCGTAATCGTTCGCGTTTGGATCTGGGATTTCGACAAAGGATTCCGGTTTATCCATCCAAAATCTCCAAATTAATAAACACCAACTTTTTGCTTTTGACTTTTGTCACTTTACATTTGACACTTTACATAAAATCATTTCATACTTTGCATATTATAATAAGTATTACAACATGCCTTCAAACTTAACAAGAATGCTTATAACATACTATTGAAGCAATGTTCAAAGTTTGGAGTCTTCAAAATGCTTCTAAATGAAATATAGACAAGTTTTTTCCGATAAATAAAATGCAGAGTTTCATTATTGCAGAATTATTGAGCCAAAATTAAAATGGATAATTAGTGTGTATAATGCTTATGATAAAGCCATGAAGCTATTGATGTCTTTGTGAAAGAATTGTTTGATATTTATGATGGAAATAAAAACAAAATATAAAACATAATTTATCAAAAATAAAATGTCATTTTAACAATGGCAATCTCTGATTTTAATTTCCTTCTATTTTCCATTTCTGCAGCAATATATGTATCTTTCATTTTAGCTAACTTAGCAGCTTGCTGTTATAAAAAAACTAAAATTAGAAAGTTCTATGCAAATAACTATTAGTTCCGATCAAAAAGTCTGTTATTGATTGAATTGAGCTTCAATTTCATAAATGATAGAATTTAGTACATCACTTTCAGGAGTGATATCAAAAATACCTGTAATGTCAATCTCAGTTCGGATGTCAGGGAAATTTGTGATGGCGACTAAAATACAATGAAAAATCTTTTCCACATTGTTTTCTGAATCAGATTCACAGCAAAAGTCAATGATAGGTTGCAAACCAATAACTTCTATTATAGATCTCTGTATGTTAGTGGGTGATGTAATAATAATTGAAGAAAACAAATTTATCACTGCAAACTTTGTGGAAAAAATGAAGCTTTTGATTCTCATACAAAGATTTTCAATTATTTCATCTGCAATGATAATTTCTGTATAATAATGTACCGCAACTTCAGTTTTACAAAAGAAAGTTGCTGCAGCACATATTTCTGGTTCGTGTTCCGAATTTAATGACGAAAGAATATTCTCAGGTGGAATAAATCTAAGCAATGCGATTTGATTATCACCTGAATGAATATTAGAGATAATTTCACACAGGATATTGATGGATGTCGTTCTGATTCTTGGATCATCGGATTTTAGAGATTTAATAACTGATCTGATTATTCTTGAGCTTTGTTGTGATTTTAGAACTTCAGGATATTGAAAAACTATAATTTTTAACAATTTCATTAGATGATCATTCATATATAAGCTTCTTTCATATATTGATAAAACAAATGTTAGAATTGATACAATGCTCGTGAATTCAAGTGATTTTTTGTTTAATAGCTCTTGGATCAAAAATAATGCTGCTTCTAGATTTGCATCTGCGATCTTATAGGAAATATCTAAAATCCATGAACTAATCTCAATTTTATTTGGATTATTTTGAAAATATTGAAATAAAAAACGCAAAAATGCAGAGAAAATAAGGCCCCTCATCATTAAATAGTCTGATAAAACTCGTAAAACTGCGTTTTCTTCTAATTGCGCATTAAAATCTTGAAAATTTAAAAATACGATTAAAATTTCAAAATATATCTCTATAATTTCAATGCTTTTGTTATTTAAATCATGAATCTGTTCTATTATTAAACTCAAAATCTCTACTGGAAGTCCATGTGAAGAAAAATATTCAATAACAAAAGATTGATTCGTTTTGATAATCTCTAATATGTGTAAAAGTGTGAGCTTCAATGAATCAAAGTCCTTGTTCATTTTAAAATTAATAAACTCGTCATATAATTGTTGAATTAATTGAATATCTTCGAATATCAATGAATCTTCAGGTGAGATTGAAGAAGCATTGCTTCTTTTAACTTTGGCATCAAAATCTTTGTATTCTGAGTTCAACTGATTGTTTTATTAAAACAAAAGTGATTTACTAAAAAATATGACATATATTATTTGACGCTTTACATGGCAAAAATAAAATAAATCAAAGCAAATGATAATAATAAGTTGAAATTAGTGTCTCTATTTTAGCGCATAAACTTGAATTGCCAGAGAAATGCTAAATATTCAATTACATTTAAAAATACTAACGATGAAATTTTGAATCAAATATTTCGATAACAGCGCATCTTATTTCTAAAACATCATATTGCATACATATGACTTGAAAATATAGAATGTATCCATTGCAAAAATTAAAATGTTTGTTGCATTGATTGAATTATATCACAATAGTACATTCAAATGCAATATGTACCAACTGCCTAAATACTTATCTTAGTTGCGAAACTCATTTCTGTTCAAGAGTCTTTATGGAAAAAAAAATGGAAGTTTTAATAACTAACAAAAGAAATTTATATGCTGTACAAATACAAAAATATGATAGAATTAGTTTGTCAATTGATTGAACAGGAAAGTGGAGACTAGTTTTCGTGTTGCAATTGTTAAGAAGTCTTCTTGAATTGCACCACAAATTTCTTTCATAGGTTCATCAACTTTATCTGGAATGCGTGATAGTGCTTGGAAATCAATCTTCGGCAAAGGCTTAATTAGTTTCATTTCTGTATTACATCTTGGAATGCGAGACTTTTCAAGATAAGAGTTCTTATTGGATAAGCAATTTTGTACTACTAATGAGTATTTCTCAACAAAGTATCCTTTGATTTCTTGAGCTGTGGCATTAAAATCATTACGATTGGACATTGGTGTCTTCGTCCAAATGTGCTTTAAATTCTCCTCTGGCCACAAAGTGAACTCCATTTCTTGTGACAATGTTTGCATCAAAACATCGAATGTCAGTTGTGCGTTTGATGGACACTGTTCATCCCAAGCGAGTGATTTGAGGCCATTCGATATCATCTTAGAAAGGATCTGAATGCCTTCATCATCAAATCCTTGTCCTGTGCAGTCTAAGCTGTTCAACGTTTCATGGCTTGAAAGCGCTTGAAGGATAGGCACAAATTTGTTTCCAAACGCTGTCTTATCGTATCCTCTGAAAATGAACCTTTGAAGATGTGCAGACTTGATGTAGTTTGTGATCAATGCAGCGGTGTGATCTGATGCGATCATTGAGTTCGAAATAGATAAATCGAGAATATTTGGAAGCTTGCTGATGAAGAAAAAGAACTTTTCGACTGTTTCTGGATTTCTCATCAAATTGTTCTCCCATGAGAGTCGTCTGATTGATGGGCATGAAATTTGTTCGAAATTGCTGTAGAATTGAGTAAATTTTTGCTCATTCATGTGAATTTGATCGGCAACGACAGTATATATTGACGGACTTGCGCGAGATATAACACTGAACAATGAAAACAGAGCATCCGATGTCGTCCAGATGTTGCTGATGTTTAATTCTGTTAATTTCGAGAATGATGTAATTGTATCAGGGAAATTTGTTTTAATGCATGACCTGCTGACGTTCAAGATTGTAATTTGGTTTGGATGTGATGTAAATTCCGTGATAATCGATGTTGCATCTAAATAACTTGAGCTGAGACGAATATGATAGAACGAAGGTGAAAATGATGATATTTCGGGGTTAAGCAATTCCAACGAGAGTTCTTGAGCGGATCCAGGAAGAAGATCTCCAACAAGAATAAATTCTTGCAATAAGTTGAAGCAAGGTGATTGGAAGAGACAAATGAAGAGTGCTCTCTGTGTTTCATCAGAGAATGAACAGTCACGAGCTGAAATCGAAGTGATTCTGCATTTGAATGTAGAAAACGCAAGTAATATGTTAGTGAATTTGTTCGATGATAATTCGCACTGATAGAACTCTATGCATGTAATCGGAGCCAACACTTTCGTTTTAAAGAAATTTACTAATTCTGAAGATTCGCCTTTGAAGACAATTCTTTGGAATCTTATCGAGTTTATATGTTTGTTTGTCGAAATCACGGTTTGAAGATACTCAACGAATTCATGAAAATTGATTGAAGAAAATATGATTGTTTTGACTTCCGTGTCGTAACTCAGCGCATCTATCATCATTCTAATGCATGGGCTCGACACGCTTTCGGCCGTAAATTGGATAGAATCGATAACTTCAGTAAGATAATCAGCATCACTCGTAATTGACGAAATATCAATTGTGTCTAAATACGGAACAGAGAGAGAAAGGAATATGTCACACAGCGGCGAACGAGTTTCGAATACAAAAAAGTTATCATCGATCATTGATCTTAATTCGCTATTCATGTCGAGATTCATTGGAGTAAACAGGCTATTTTGGATACCGATGATGTAGCTGCATATTGCTACTTGTGTTGTCGATGAAAATTCGATAGATTTTTTCTCTGTTGTTATAGTAATTCTGTCGTCTGAGCATTTCAACAAATTCATCTCCGAGTATCCGATATTCTGTGTCATTTTGTAACCGCTGAGGAGTGTTTTTTCAAACAGAAAGACACCTGGCGACGCAATAACAAGCAATCTCTGGCCACAGGAACTTCCTTTGTCATACTTCGTGACCATGCCATTCCAGAAGACCTGGACTTGGGAAATCTTAAATAGAGGATGCAAGGATTCGATCTGTTCACTTGAAAGCATTTTTTGTGAGATTGTGAAGTTGATATTTTTTCATTGAAAGCTTTATTTTTTCCTTCATTACATTTTCATACAATGTTCAAAAATATTTTTATCCGAAGGACTATAAAAAAGTCGTTGACTTAAAAATATCAAAATTTAGATTGCAGGAAGTCTAAAAATTTAGTTTTTAGCGACCAAAATTGGCAAAATTAGCATTACCGTTATGTAAATGTTATAATAAACCATATTTTAAAAAGTGGATAAGGTTAAAAGTCACGTTTTTTCACAATTTATTTGACACTGTTTACATTTATAAAATAGTATATATGATGCGAATTATTTTTCCATTGTTTTTATTTTTGAACACTTTATTTTTATTAATCAATATTTTCAGCATATTCATTGAGAGGCTATGAGTATAAGTTGGTGTATCACATTAAAAACATGTAATATGTGCATGTGTCTATGCATATTGTCGTCTCCGCAATGATTTCGTGTATTTATAAATTAAGATACTGAACAATTATTCAATTAGGAGCTTGTATTATTTGTAATATGTTACTATGTTGTCGGCATGTGATATATTTATAATAAATATTGCTATTTACTCAATAATAAGCTGATATCAAATTGTTAATGAAAAATATGAAACGATATTATATATGTTTAACACTACAACTATGTATGGCATCACATAAGAGTTACATTTGCCCATAAATGTTTGATCTGGCTCTGACCCTCAGAGTTGATACACTTCTGTTTGGTTGGCGATAAACTCAATGAAATCTGTTGCTTTTTTAAAAACTCGCGTGCTTCGGTAATGCTGTGACACTCGGCTCTCGTTCTAATGGACTTTTGATAATAATTTTATATATGACATGTAAAGGTATTAGGAACCGCATTTTCAATACTTTTTGACATTTGAATGTTTACACTTGAATAACGTGCATGACAAATGGAAACAAAATCTGTCATGTAAACTTACATGAAACATTCGAAATCTCTTGATCTGTTTGATATCAACTGATTTTTTTATAATTTTTGGCAATAGCATATACCCATCTAATGTATTGTTCAGTTATCTTGAAAATAATAACAATGTACATTGAAAAAATCATCAATGTTAGTAGTTTTTGACATGTAAACTAACATCCACTTTTTATCGGAATTCATTCAAAATAAAATGTATTTTTCGGAGATTTAGATTAGATTATGTGATGAATAAATATATTGCAAGCATTATAATTGTGGAGTAAATTTTATTGAAAAATGTAATATTGTTAAATCTATAATTTTGGCTGAAATTGAAATTGTAACATGATATTATGAGTGTTTTTATCATTTATAAATATTATAAATCAGATACCTGTGTTTTTGTATAATATTTTATATAGAAATTCAGAATCATTTCACGATATTGATGGAAATCAATATGATATTTAGACGAATAATTAATTAAATCGATATGGAATCTATGTAAACTATTTTGCTTCCATAGTTTGTATTAAAATATGTGATAGAAATGATCATAATTCATATTTGATTTTTGATGAGACAAAAATATTTTTGAAGGTGTTGAAATTTCACAATGTTTATATTGCAAAAAGTAATTCGAAAGGCAAGTTCTATCTACAGAAAGAAATATGTCCGTGTCTAAAATGAAAAGTGACAACTGGTCTTGCCTTTTTTTCTGATGAGAATTACACTTGCTTATCCAGAGAACGGAACACAAGTTGTTGTCGACATTGATGACCCAGCTGCCCTCAACGCCCTCTACGAGAAACGCCTCGGCCAGGATATCGAAGGCGAGAAGCTCGGTGGCCAGTTCAAGGGCTACATATTCAGAATCGGTGGTGGCTTCGATAAGCAGGGCTTCCCAATGAAGCAGGGTGTTATCACACCACGCCGTATCCGCCTCCTCCTCAAGGCAGGCACATCCTGCTACCGCCCACGCAAGGATGGTGAGCGCAAGCGCAAGACAGTCCGTGGCTGCATCATCTCCGACGAAATTTCCGCCCTTCACTGCGTCGTCCTCCAGAAGGGTGAGAAGGAAATCGAAGGCCTTACAACAACAGTTGTTCCACGCCGCTTCGGTCCAAAGCGCGCCTCTACACTCCGCGCCATGTTCGGCATCGAGGATTCCAAGTTCGATGCTTCCAAGCTCGTCCTCAAGCGTGAAGTCAAGCCAGGCAAATTCACACAGCCAAAGGTCCAGCGCCTCATCACACCACGCCGTGTCGCCCGCAAGAACCGTATGCTCAAGGAGCGCAAGGAGAAGCGCGAGGCCACAAAGAGGAAGGCTGAGCAGTACCAGGCTATGCTCAAGCAGCAGCAGAAGGCTTAAATTCTCAATATAATTTAGATATCAAATCATTACATTTTTTACCTCAATAACCAAATCAATATTCTAATATCTAATAATATTATAACATTCTAATATCGAAAAATTACATGAACCATATGATACGCAAGGTTTTAAATAAGACTTTGATACGTTTAAGAATGCTTAAATGTAAAGTGAAATTGATCAATGTTCAAATTCGAGTCTAAACCAAGCCCAATGAGCTGATGGACTTTAAAATGTGTTGCAATTCTCAAATTAAGAAAATATTAATAGCTTCTATTCTGCATTGTGAAAATGTGTATATTTTTTTGCATTTTTTTGGGAATCTTTTTCATAATTTGCCTCAAAAAATAGGATTTATGCTTACCAAATACTATGGATCAACTAGATTTTATCACCTTTTTAAGAGTTACCTGATAATTTATCATAATGTTGACGTAGTAAAGGTGAAAAGTATATATTTTGATAATTAATTGGTAAATAGCCAATTTTTTGATGGTAATGGATGTTATACGTTAATATAAGGCTAAATACAAAATTTCGATGTCAACACTAAAAAATGTCAGCATTTATCTCACCGAAAAAAACAATAAATGACTGAAATTGATGAGCGCGAAGTTAATGTATCACGTGCATTTGCGATTAGCATGAGACTGATCCAAGCCGCGATCAAAGCTAGGCATCACAACGACCTACAGCAAGAATTACTGAATGATTTTTCGGAATTACTTGATTTGGCGCGCGCGGACATCACTGCCGCAGCTATTCCGAAGAATGAGCGCCTCCTCACTTTGATGGACAAAGTTAATAAAGAAAGAGTTACATTGATAAAAGAAAAAATTAAATATCAACAAGCTGGGTTCGAAAAAGTCGTCCAAAATTACGAACAGATCATCACCATGTCAGTGCAGGCGTGCATGTATTTATCTCATCTTTACCAAAACCAGCTTCCCGCAGAAGTTTTGCCAGTTAAGAGATATACATTGTCAATTCCAGTCGTACACGATGACGTACCAATGGATACAATTGTCATCCAATTTAATGACTTAAATCTGCCACAAGAAAAAGGTGTTGTTTACAACATATTGTGCACACATCCACTTGACCCAGCAATCACATATAAATCTCCGAATTTTGCAGGTAATGAGAAAATCGAATGCACATTTGATACTTTGAATACAACAAAATCTGCCAAACTCAAACAAACGAAATTAAACATTCAATTAGTTCAAAAGAAGAAAGTCGTTTTCACGAAGAAAGTTACCCTCTTGTCTTACGATCTCCACATGCGCGAATTCGAGTCTAAGACTATTGTTGAGGTGAAAATAAATGTTCCACCAGAAAACAAGAAATCAGAACATTACATTTCATTCACAGCAAAGTTGCGTCAGTCACTCATCACACCAGAAGTCGAAACGAAGATCGTCGAATTGCACGTAGCACCGGCAAACTCTCCAGTACCTGCAAAGCCTCAGGCACAGTCTCAGGCGCAGCCACAAGCTTCAGAGCAACCTCTTCCATCAGCTGTGAAGAAGCCAGCTGCAAAAACACAGCCCCCGAAGAAACCGGCTTTCGAAGTCCCACAAGTCCCAATATTGGAAGAGTGGGAATGGAGCAATGGTGTCATGCCACCTGTTCTTCAATTCCTTATCGAGCAGGCAACAACGCTAGAAGGAATGTGCACTAAATATAAGCAGCCAATGCAGGCCGGCTTGAAAGAGCAAAAGGAGCGTGCACAAAAAGCAATGGATGATTTCCAGGCTAATTTCGAAGCAGGTGAAATTACACCCGATTTGTATATTCAGTTGGCAAATGATTCAATCACAAAGAATGAACAGAAGGCGAAAACAATGAATCAAGCTGATGACAACACCATACAATTTCTTGCAAGAATCCAAATGGTAAAGGAAGACTTGAAGAATATGATTGAGGAGTAAAAATGTAATTATTTTTAAACAGCTCGTCAAATTTCTAAAAAAAAGACACTCACATATTTGAAATATTCGCCAAAAGTGTCTGTCAAAGGAACACTCGAAAATGACATATTTGATGCACGACTTATAAACAGATCAGCATCTTGTTTATTATTCCATGCTCACCATATGTATACGCTAGTCAAATCATGTAAGATTAATTAACTTTACATATAAAATCTCCACCATTTTAACTATTGTACATTCGAAATAAAACTAAGAAATAATATCGATCTGTATTATAATGATAACATACAAACAGTTTATTCATAACAAATTCTAATGAAATTGCAAGTTGTAATTAACAACAAAATTTAAAGAAACAGGAACCAACTGAACGGTCAAATGTGTTATTACAACTTCTTGTTGAACCGAAATTATATTATAAATGTTAGAATTATATTATGATTTGAAGGGCAGAGACCAAAGGAAATGATATTTCTAATGGGTATTTTATCAATTTTTTGGATGAAATATTATTGAATATGAATTGAACGAGAAAAAGTACATAAATACTTTGGGGTTACTTCTGCGATTGGTAGGTAGTTCGTGAAATGGAAATTATGTCGAAAAAAAACGTAATCGATTTTGTTTGCAATCTTAGAATTTGAAACTTTCCAATTTGTAGCTTACCATAGCATCATATCAGATGGAGCATCAAAATGTTCATTTCGGAGAATGTATTGATAAAGTTCCCAAAAAACGGCAAGAATCGATGTCGAAAATACAACTCCAACATAAAACAGTATGGTGCTTAAAGTCGGAGAAAAGAGTTTTGTGTAAGAAGTCAAAATAACTAAAGTTAAACCCAAAAATAAAGCTACAAAAATCATATTTCGTTTTTGATCTTTGCAGCGGGCTTTGGATTTGCTTTCTCCTTCAACGAAAGCGCGAACGAAATCTTCATAACTCTTCGATTTATTCATTGCTTGAATCACAATAAAAAAGATTTGTAACCTTAATGATTTTTGTCATGTAAATTTATTTTTGTCAAATGTTTGTTTTAAAATATACTTTTGTGAATATTCAGTTGCTATAATATCCACTAAGCTTCAATTGGTGTATATCTGCATTGCTATAAGTTAGAATTATAAAAGTCCATTGTTCACCATTGTTTCACATCATTTTAATATGATTTACTTTACATCTCAAAGTATATTTAAAACCGCCATGTAAAATATTCACAACATTTTAATAAAACTACAAATATATCATTGTTTCCTCACATTTTCACATGATCAACGTGATCGAGTTGTATTTGTTGGAAGGTCTATTGATCTAAAATTCATTATATATTAAATTTTATCTTAATATTGATATAATTTTAATTGTATAATGGGTTTCCAATACGTATAAAATGAAATCCGAGATATATTCGTTGAGTATATTATTATGCATGAATAAGAGCTTGAAACAAAAAAGTTTTGTATTATTTCGGGGTCTCCATAATTTATTAAGGGTGGACGATAAAAACACCCAAATTTTAAATGTCTATTTCTAGTGACGAAGTTACGTTTTTAATCCTTAGATACTTCAAGGAATGCGGCTTTGAGCACTCCCACTACACATATGTCAACGAATCTTCGATTGATTCCTCTCAGATAACTGGATATCAAGTTCCGCCAGGAGCGTTGATCACATTGCTGCAAAAAGGACTTCTTTATATCCAGCTCGAGCGCACAATCGCAGCCGGCCAGAAGACAATCGACGTCAGCTATGGCTCACAAATTACATTATTGAATGCGGCCCTTCGCGAAGGAAACATCCCGCTTCCAAAGGACCAAAAGCAAGTTGCGGAAGAACCATCGATGCCTCTCGATCAAACAAACTCGATTACACTTTCAGAGCACACAGCGAACGTTGTCTGCTGCCAGTGGACAAAAGACGGAAACCTCCTCGCTACAGGAAGTACAGACAACAGCGCTATCATCTGGAATTTCCAGTCTCCCGACACAATCTCGCAATGTTGCCTTCAACACGGCGACGCTTCATCAAACGAGGGCGATCACCAAGTTTCCAGCTTAGATTGGTCCCCAGACTCTTCACTCATCGCCACAGGTTCATCTGATGGTATCGTGAGAGTTTTCAACAATCAGGGCGAATTAATCTACGAGAAGCCAACAGAAGAGAATCCATCGATTCGCGTTATCAAATTCAATACAAACGGCCAATATTTGCTTGTTGGTTCTTCTTCTACAAAGATTTTGATTCTCGTTGCGGAATCTGGCGAAGTTGTTAAAGATTTCCCAGCTAACAGCGGCATTCGTGATGCTGCATGGCGTACTGACACATCTTTCGCTGTTTGCTGCGAAAATGGCGCAGTTGGCATTTTTGATTCACTCGAAGCACAGCCATTATGGCTCACAGGACATACAAACGCCACATACTGCGTTGTTTGGGAGCCAAACGGAGAACTTCTTGCATCATGCTCTGATGATAACACGGTTCGCGTTTGGCATCGCGATGCTGACTGCACTGTCCTCACTGGTCACACATCTCCTGTCTACACACTCAGATGGGGCAAAAACGGTATTATTGCATCTGCTTCTTTCGATAGCACCGTCAGATTGTGGGATGCTCGCTCAGGAAACTCATTGCTCGTTCTCCAGGGCCACCAGAAGCCAATATATGCAATCTCATTCTCGCCTGATGAGAAAATTATCGTTTCCGGAAGCAGCGATCAAACATGCAAATTCTGGGATGTTCAAAGTGGCAAGTTGCTTGCCTCGTATATGCTCAACCAGACCGTCTTCGATCTCCAGTATTCCACCGATGGTAAATACGTCGCTGTTTGCTGCGAAGGCGGAAATGTCATCATCATCAAGACTGAGGCTCTCCCACAGAGTGAATAATTCATGTTTATGTCAGTTAATAAATAAGCTATATAATCCATTTATCTTATTTTATAATTAAAATAATTTTTGTAAAATGCTTATAAAGCAAAATAAATGACACAAACTGTATTCCCTACATTAAGGTTTCATTCATTCAATGAGAAAATATGTATAACTAAAAATTATTTTTAACATTTTTAAAATATTATACGTAGTAACTCTTTAGCATAAAGATAGAGTAGTTCCATATATATTTTATGATTATTAAAACTTGAATTTCATATTTTTTAAAAATTATATTATACTGATTGATTTGCAGCGTATAATCTTTTACGAATGTAAGCAATGTATGTTATTGATTTGGAGCATGATATGAAAAAATTATATAATGTGAAATTTGTCCATTTGTTGAGTAGAATTTGATTTAATACGATTTAACAAATAATATATAAAGCAGGCTACAGTATAGAAATGAAAATCAAATATATAGAAATTAAACATCGTTCCATTTTGTCTGGAAATGGATAATTGCCAAAACGAGGAGCATTATAGCGATCCACGGTGACAGTCTTTCGCCGGCACGAGCAGCTTTCCATAAAGTAGATCTCCACAAAGAGGGGCTATCCTTAACAAACCAGCGTGTCGCGTACGGCTGGAGGTAGTAAGCTGTGCAGATGAATATAAGAAGCACTGTTAGCATTCCACTCAGCGAGAAAATCGCTGCCATCTTTTTTGAAAATTGACAGAACGATAAAATAAATATATATAAATAACCTTAATTATCTCATTGTTTTTCCTTCTTCAAAATTCGTTTCAAAGACTCATAAACTCAAATATTTTCCTATTGCTTTATACAGTACTCTTTATGATGTATGTTTTCGTATGTTTAGGATTGATATAGTTCATTATAAAAGTTTTTTTTCGATAAATAAACCAAAAACCCAGTTTATTTAGTTAACAATATAATATAAATAAATATTATTTTCTACCGCCACCCCTCCTCCTTCTCGGCATCGACAACTGTTCTAAAGTTGTTTGCCAATCATTTCCTTGTTCGCTATCACCACCAGTTGAAGAATTAGTGCTTGAATTTATATTCTGATTAGTTGTATTACTCACAGTATTGAGATTAGCCATTGTATTTGAATTTACCGCTGTATATTGATTTTGACCTGACATAAAATTGCTTTGGTGTTTCTGAACATTCTCGAAAGGTGCAAAGAATTGATTCTGATTACCGAACTCTGTTTCAGTCTGCAACTGTTGCTTCTGTCTCATCTCACGTGTTTTCTCGAAGTCGAAAGGCTCAATGATATCAGGAAGCTGTGGCTCAGGAACCCTCGGTATACTCGAGAGGCTGTGCTTCCTCTGTCTTCTGCCAACTTCCATGAGACTTTTGAAACCTTTCTTCTTCTTTTCAGACTCTTTCGAAGAGCTGTGATCTGTTACAATCTGCTCGATTTGTTTCTTCAATTCCGCCTGTCTCTCTTCCTCAAGTCTCTGAAGCTCTGCAAGACGTTCTAACTCTCTCTGATGCTCGAGTTCTTCCTGCCTCTTGATTTCAAGTTGCTTTTGTCTCTCGATCTCGCGTTGCTTTTCTAATTCCAATTCTCGTTGCCTTTGAATTTCTAATTCCTTTTGCTTTTGCAACTCTAATTCCATCTGCTTCTGCAATTCTAATTCCTTTTGTTTCTGAAGAATCTCTAATTCCTTCTGTTTTTGCAGCTCTTCTAATTCTTTCTGTTTCTCGATTTCTTTTTGCTTTTCGATTTCTATTTGTTTTTCTAATTCAATCAATTCTAATTTTCTCTTCTTTTCTTCTTCTATTATTCTTTGTCTTTCTTGTTCTTCTAATTCTTTCTGTCTCTCAGCTTCTAATTCTAGCTCTCTCTGCCTCATCAAGTTCCTCTCTTCCTGTTCCTGTTTGCGTCTATTTTCCATTTCCATCTGCTTCTTGTGTTTCTTCTTCTCCTCAATTCGCCGCTGTTTCTCACTCTTCTCGACAACTTGAGGATGCGAGATTTTAAGCGGTGGCTGAGGCGGAGCTTCTTCCTTCTTTTCCTTCTCAACTTTGGAGCGCTTCGGAGCGGACTTTGGCTTGTTGTGATAAGCAGCTTCTTCCATCCAAGAGTCATCGACCGGCTGATTAATTTGCCTTGCTTGTTCTTCCTGAAGCTTTTTCTGCAATTCCTCCATGACAGCACTATCCTTGTCCCTATAAACATGCTCAACGACGCTCCTCAAGTGTGCAACTAAGAATGTTTCGCGTAATTGACGCTCTAATTCAGGCGCTGCGAGATCAGGATTTTTCTGTTTCTTCAGCGCTGTTATATTTTGACGATGCTGCTGTTGTTGATTCCAGATTGTTCTTATATAGGAAATGCACTCGCGTTGTATTTTTCCTTCCACGATGATCTTATGTGCTTGATCGAATAAATCTAAACATCTATTGATCCCAATATGAAATAAAATCAGATCGTAATACGAAAGATTGCACAGGTATGATGTTTGAACGTCCACAGGAACAACAGACAAAACTTCTGAGTGAATTTGAAACCATTTAAAATAGTCATATTCTTCTTGGATGGAGTCCCTGGCGATAAACCTATAATATGCTAATTCGTGTTTCGCGTATTTGAAGCAAGTTACCGCTAAGAAATTTAATTCGATTAAAATAATCAAGTAAATGTAAATACTACTGAAAGATATTATAGAGAGTACAGTTCCAATGATCGCCGATATAGTTGCAATCGAAATTTTTTGCTGTAGAAAAAAATGTAAAAAAGCGCGCCATGTTGATATGCAACGAGCCATATCATAATTCAATTCGAATTTAGTGTCTATTGTTGGTGTATCTGTGAGAAAATAATAAACCATTATTGTGAATATTGGAACTACTATAATTGTTTTACCAAAATAATTCAGAATAATAGCCAAATTTAATAGAATAACGTAGAAAAGAGTCTCCCAGTCTCTCCTCCAAAAGAATAAATCTTGAAAAACGACGGCCCGCGCTAAAAGCCAACGCCTCAAGTTCATTTATATTTTACTTGACAAAATTTGACATGTAAAGTTTTTAAAATATAAAAAATTTGCCGAATTTTCGTTTTTTTGATAAAAATCAAAGGATAACATTTTGATACTATTGTAGATTAATTTTTATCAAAATTTCCAAAAAATGTTTTTTCAACTTCTTTCGATATGATTTCATACTTTTCCATATAGTGCATATTATAAATTTCATCTCAAATTCACAAAATAATAAGATTTCAAAAGTTTCAAAATCTAAATCTATACTAACATTTAACAAAATGATATTCATTCGATAACTCAAGCTGTTTATTAATGCTTGTAATAACTATTGAACAAAATCAAAAAATATTTGGAGATTATTGACAATAAAAGCACAACTAAGAACTGATAATCGGTTATGTTTCAAACAAAATAGAACGTTTATATTATAGTATATAAAATAAAAACATTGATAATAAAATACATAAATAATAATAAGAAAGTCTATATGATAGAGATGAAGAAAGCTCTCAATGAGCTGCGTTCCTCCTTGGTGAAAACGTAGTCCTGAAGGTTATCCGGGAAGAATGAAAGACAGTTGTTCAAATTCTGCGAAATCATACTCGGATTAGAAATGAAAGGTGGAGCGAAGCAGCGAACAAGAGCGTTCTCGATGTGCTGCTCAGAGCCATACTTGAGAACTGTCGCGCAATCTTGTGCAAGGCGAATGGCATCTGGAATAAGTGATGAAGTGATAATGGGTGACCTAACTAATCTTTGCATTTCTCCGATTAATCCTTCTGAGTAATTCTTTGGTTTTGGATTATCAGGAATGATTTCCGATTTAACGTTTGGTGAAAGACTCATTACCAATCCTATAGCTACATACTTTCCGAAGGCATTATAAGAGGGTCCACACATTTCGCTGATCTTTTGTGTTGCAACTTCAATGAAAGCTCTCGGCATTATATCGTGGATCTTTTGGAATCTCTCGAATAGCTGAATACCGATAAACATCATTGGATTCTCAGCAGGAAGGGACTGATTGATGGCATCAAGTGTGTAATTCATTGTACAAAGCCTGTCAATTCTCTTTCGCCTATCTTTGATTTCTTCCCATTTCTTCTTTATTTCTTCATCAAGTTTTGGCAGAATATCTTTAAGAGTTTCGCCTTGTGAATGCAGAAGCCAGTGTATTTCTGTTGAAAGCTGAGGATGGAACGCTGAAACAGTTGTTTCTTCAGCTATTGAAAATGCATCATAAAAATTAGTGCAAGTTGACAATAAATGTAGATCTCTGTTAGTAAGCAGTCTGTAAACAGGACTCAATGTCATACTTTTCTCAAATTTTGTCGAATTAATATTCATATATGTTAATGAATAACATGGGAACCAGAAGATGTAGTCGTTGTAATCCTCCAACTTATCTGCTAAAGCCTGCTGAAAAACTAAGTCAATTGATCTATCAATTGATTTTGGTAGCATAGCCATGTGCTGGAGCGAAGCCACAAATCGAAACAGAAAAGCAAGGCTATGGGATGTCATGAGGAGTGGCTGGTGTGCGCATTGGACGATATTACAAAACTCTTGGAGCGATGGTAAAGTACCTGAAGCTAATTGCGATTTTGTATCAGCAATGATTGACATTGGATCGAACTGAGCAAAAAGCGGATCGTTTTGGATGGCTTGAACGAGATCTTTGTTGAGCTTTTCTGTTTTACCGAATTTAACCAAGAAAACCGAATAAATATCGTAAAAATTAATGACATCAGCCAAAGGAACGAGCCTTTTAGCGATGTAAAGTATCGGGAATTTCAAAAAATGTTGAATTAATCCATCATAAAAAAGATATACAACAATTTGACTGTATTCGCTCTCAGGATCCTTGCCATTCGTCTGGCACAGCGATTTTATTTTCTCGTAAAATAGTGTGAATAACGTATTAAGAACAGAAGGTAATGTTGAATAATATTGATGAAAATTGTTAACGATCATTATAGCTCGTGATATCAAATATGAAGCACTTTGCTGCTGTGAAGCTGGCTGTTGTATATATGAAGTATAAATTGGCGTAATTGCAGATTCAATGAAGTTATTAAAATCTAAACATGTAAAGAAGCCTCTCATCGCATTGAACATCCACTGGTTCCTGAATTTAGCAATAAAATCAGGTTTTGTCGAATATATCTCGCCAAACCATCTAACTAAGTTTTCTGCGTATGCTTGTGCCGGTTCTATAGCCCAACAGTAACCGAAGAGTGCTGGAAACACACAGCGAACTAAGTAGTCGCATGGACTTGCAAGGAAGCGGCCAGGCGGAAATTTATTCGGATTTAACTTATAAAATGCGGGAAGGAAGTTCTCCAGGCTATCAAGCAACGTATTGAGGAATGCTTTCATTGGTCCTTTCTGAAAATCAGCGGGCAAATCGATTGCGGCAAAATTATCAGATATATTTTTCTCTAGTGGTCCGAATATATCTGCTTTTGTGATTTCTTGGATGGACTCGTCCGAATTTATGTCGAAATTTTCTGCTGAAAAGATTCTTTGAACGTAATAGTGTTTGCTGACGATAGTTTTCTTCAGGTTCTTGATGACCTCCTCCTGGATCTCGTCGATGTGCTTGCTGACGAGAAAAGAAGCCGCCTGTTGCCGCAGAACTTCGCTCTGATAATCATTACAACTCTTCATTCTGTCAATTTTCGTACATGCGAGGGCATTGCAAAAAGTGAGCATTTGAGAGAAAATTTTAGAAAATATATAATATATGCACATTTTAATGGCATGGCATAGTATAAAAAAGTTTATGACAATTTTTCCAAATATACCATACAATTTTTTTAGTTTTTTTTTTTCATTTTTGGGCCAAAAAAGGAATTTTATGAAAATGCAAATAAATATTTTAATAGATACATAGCAGGCCTATATTTTTGGCTGATTTAAAATTGAAAATTTCTTATCTATACCCAAAAAATTTGTTTTTTCATCAAAATTTGAAACACCAGCTAAAACAAAAACATTGAATGTTGTAACGGTGTTGATGTCATAGCCCATTGGAACGTGTTTAGCAATTTGATCACGAGGATTTCATGCGCAAACTTCATTTCCACTGTCACAAACTTGTTCGCCTGTGAATGATCATCGAAACAAGAGGTACCGTAACATTACTGATATCATGTGCTCTCATCGCCTTGTAATTGCTTGTTTTGATTGTGCTTCCTGTACAATTGATAGAGAGTTTGTATATTTTTGATGATTTTTATTGTTTTGGAAAGAATATCAAGTTTTGAAACCAATGACTGTGATATTTGCATACACAGCATGCATACACCCAAATTACACTACGCTTAATGAAATATAGCTTTCAATTTTATTTCAATTTCAAAAATCATTGTAAAAGATGTGCTTCTAGTTCAGCTCCTCCAACTTAGCATCGAATCTGCTGCTCAAAGCCAACAATGTGAATTAAAACATTATTTGTCATAAAATCAAAATGTTTCCTGATGATGAATCAGATAATGATATTAGTGTTGGTCAAAATATCGAAGTGATGTATGGCAACGAAGACTTAGATGGTGCTGTAATAGAAAATGATCAAAACCAATCAATAATTGAATTAAAAATTCAAATCGAAGAAAGCATTAAAATATTCAACGAGATAATATTATCTGCTCTTGAATCAAAAGATATTTCACAAATTCCAGAGTGCTATGATCACATTGTGAAGTTGGTCCAATTAATTTATCACAAATTTTACATAACTAATCAAGATCTGATAAATACGACAGTTTCTAATATGCTTCGATCATTCACATTAGAAATAGAAGAACTAGACATGAATTTATTAAAATTATTCAGCGAATTAACAAAGATATTTTCATACACCATTACAGAAGACAACAGCCAGCAAATGGAATTCGTTATTCAGCGGCATATTCTTACTGAAAATCGCGATATGTCTCGAATCACAAAATACCTTTTATTAGACATCTTGAAAACACAAGATAATGCATCAGAACTGCTATATCCCCTCTACAATTTCATAATACAGAATGTTTCACCAACTTTAATTGAAAATGATATTGATATCCAAATTATACATCAATACGTTAAAAAACTGAATGGAAGTGTTAGAGTTAAGCTTGATTTTCCCACATTATTCACATTTTTAGCGCCATATTTTAGATTAGGAGAATTTGATCGAATAATTCATGATGTTACTGTTTATTCTTCATGGATTCTATCCGACATATTTTCAACTAATACTTTCGGTACAAACACACCACGATTGGCTCAACAGACACAAGTTTTTCTGTTTCTTGCAAGTTTTTTAAATTACAAAGATCCAAGGATATTAATACCAGTGCTCAAATCGATCCAGAATGCTATGATTTCGTTCCCCAATGCCGAAATACTTTGCGTGGATATACAGACATCGGTTTTGATTGATTTGCTGTTAATTCCTGAGGTCACTGAGCATGCAGCGCTTTGTATTGCTGCAATTATCGATCGAAAGATTAACGACGAATGTGATCTTGATATTAAGAAGACTGTGTTGAATGCATTTCAGGTTCTACATAGCTCAAAGATTTCTGTACAAGTAAGCTTATTGTATTTGATCAATCTTTGTGCAGAGGCTTTAGATCCAAGTTCTATTTTCGAGATATTTATGCAAGTCAATTTCATTCATACAATTATCAGTTTCATCGAATACGATAACTTCGAAATCATCACAGAGGCATTGACAATTTTCATGAAAGTTTATATGAAGTTACAAAGCATTAACAAACACACAGATTTTGTGGAAGAATTTGTAAATTCAGGAGGATTTGATCTCATTCGCGAATATCAGGAATCAGAGTACGAAGAACTTCAAGAGATCGTCCAGAACATACTCGAAGTCTTTGAAGTTCAATAGAAAAACCATTACTTTTATGTATTTGCATGCTTGATGATTGCAATAATCTTGCAACAACTGCAGACTTAAAATTAAATTATGAAGCAAAGGCTGTGACATTCTTAACCTTATTTTTTTAAAACCTTCTTGGGCTAATAAAATGCTTCTTATCATTGAATTGGATTATATTAATATTTTAAAACAATGATATAGTCAACAACAACATTGAACTAAATATTATTATACATTTAGTTAGGCATGGATCTCATTTTTGTTGAAAATCTATTCAATTTACACAAAAAATCGAATTTTGCCCAAACTTTGAAGTAACCAGGCATTTTATATCATGTAATATATGTTATGATATTTCATTTAATTATCACATATGCAAAAAAATTGTCAGTTGCCATTTTTATAACTTTGAAATATTGGCAAGCCACTAGCCCAAAGATTAAGATACTTGATTACCATGGCTTGGCTAACATAACTTCTCGAGATACATTTTGTTTTTCAAAACTGCAGTCAATAAAATGGTATTTGATCCTAAAGTTTTTTTGATTTTCGAGTATGCGGTTACTGTATTCGTTATCAATATCCATTTTAATATTAGATTCGAAAAGATAATTTATTCAACATAATCAAACAGTGATTCTGCTTCAATCTATACAGTAATGGATGGACACTTATACTGAAAGTTATTAAAGTTCCCTGAGATATATCGCAATTCGCCGTAAAAATTCCAATAAAGATATGTCAAAAAATTAACGTCTTTGTCAAATTTAATCAAATATGATAAATGATAATTAAAATTCAGAATAAGTAACTGCAGCATACATATAGTTGAAATAAATTTGGCTTTTAAACCAAAATTAATTAAATTCGTTTGAAACTGATGATTCAATGGGAAAATTTTTCCTTCTGCGGTGTAGTCCCGCGACATTCATAACTTTTTATCTGATCAATATTTTTTCGATTTGAAAGTACTTTCATGTACATATTGATAGTTGTCTATCCAGTGATATAAGTGGCGCAGTCTATATATCTATCAAATCATTGATTGCATTTCAAATCGTCCGAAAATATACGATTTCCAGCATAAATGTATGCGCTACTATGCAGCATATGATATTTTTATGTGTATTATTGATTCAAATGCCTCGTATACGCTTAAAATTAAAAATGCAACTAATTCATTAATTGATTTGAGGGCGATTATACACATGAAAGTTATTGAATTTGATGGGATTTGGATTTGCAGCTGTAATAATGTAAAATTTTAGAATTTTA